>ML298242.1:632-18383 GCA_005239495.1 Nicotiana undulata | reverse complement strand
GGGGGGGGGGGGGGGGGGGGATTGGGTCGGACAAGTTGGTATCAGAGCTCTAGGTTCATAGCTGCTACGAGTCATAAGCGAATTTAGTAGAGTCTTACGGATCGATACAGAGACGTCTCTACTTATCTTTGAGAGGCTACAAAACTATTAAGATAACTTCATTTCCTTCATTCCTATCGTGCGGGTTCATTGATATTAAAATTTGAAATTTATCATTCCATTCTCTCATAGATGGTCAGGACACAAGCTACGGTTCCTGATGACGTTACCCCCCAGAGCAAATTTTGCTAGGGGTAGTGGTAGAGGCCGATGAGGAGAACGTGCCGCAGCTAGGGCACCTACCAGCGCAGTAGTTGAGGAGCCGCTAGTGGTTCCGGTTGGGGGGCAGGTACCAGAGGTGCCTGCTATTACCCCCGAACTCCAAGATACTTTAGCACAATTCTTGAGCCTCTTTGGTACATTGGCTCAGGCAAGGTTGATTTCGGTTGCACCAACTACTTCACAGACCGGGGGAGGAGCTCATACTCCGCCGCCCACACTCCAGAGCAGCGAGATCATGTTGGTCAGGTTCCAGGTGTCATAGAGACATAGCATGTGGTCCTAGTTCAGCCAGTGGTCAGGGAAGCAACATCTGAGGAAGAACAGATTGGACTTGAGAGATACAAGAAGTACCACCCTCCTATCTTCAGTGGATTGGCGGCAGATGATGCCCAGGGTTTCCTGGAGGAGTGTCACTGCATTCTTCGTACTATGGGTATTGTTAAGACGAGTGGGGGTTGCTTTTGTTATATTTCAGCTCAGGGGAATGGCTTATCAGTGGTGGTGGGAATACGAGTTTGGCAGCCCGACCGAGTTAGCTTCACTTACATGGGGTCAGTTTTCAGAGATATTCTTGAGAGAGTTTGTACCTCAGCCCTCCGAGATGCATGGCGCGTGGAGTTTGAGAAGTTGCGCCATGGCACTATGTCAGTATCAGAGTATGCCATCAGATTCAGTGATTTAGCCAGACATGCACCTACATTGGTCGCTACAGTTAGAGAGTGTGTCCGTAGATTCATTGAGGGGCTCAGGCGTGATATTCGGTTCAACATGGTGGGGATTTAGAGTTGGATGTTTCGTTTCAGCAGGTGGTAGGGATTTATCTCCGAGTTGAGGGCATGTGGGATCGTGAAAGAGATGACAGGTAGGACTATGAGAGAGATGACATGCAAGGCTATGAGAGGGAGGATGGGCGAGGTCAGGAAAGAGAGGACAGAGAGGCGAGGAGGCCTCGTAGGCCGAAGAGATATCTGGACCTTATTTTGGAGGCAGGGTACAACATGGTAGAGGTTTTATGGGTCAACCAGTTCAGTTTTCACTTCCGACTTCGCACTGTGTTTCAAGTACTCATGGGCCTCAGAGTACTCGTACTGCACAGGTTCCACAACCACATCAGCAGAGAGGTTGCTTTGAGTATGGAGATATCAGCCACATGGTGAGAGACTGTCCCATACTCCGGAAAGATGTGTCACAACGGGGTATTCAGGCGAGTAGGGGACGCCCAAGAGGGGGAGGCCCAGCTAGATGATTTGTTTCATATGGTAGGTTGGAGGTCGGTGTGCCAGATGTTATCATATATGTATGTTTTGATTTGTTATATAGGACACCATTCGTATTTCATTTCGGTTTTGCTTATCGGGGCGAGTTCCCTTATTTTTTGCTTCATTTATGGGTGATTTTCATGATTTGCACTCTGTTTATATGTTTGCCCCTGTTGGGAGATTCTATGAGTGGTAGTCCGTGTCTATCGTTGTTTTTGTTCATCATTGAGAGTGGTGAGACTAGAAGTGAGTCCTTGTTGTTCGTCATGGTAGGTTTGGAGTGATTTCTAAATATTTTGGTTACGAGCTGTGATTTGGTACTCTACGGGGTGAGAGTTCAGTAAGTGTTGTGATTTTATTGGCAGAACTGTGTTGGTGGAAGATTTAAATTAGTAGGATGTATATTTTACCTGTGATTTAGAGTTGAGGGTGAAACCGTCGTGATTTCATGTGATTTGATGTGTTCGAACCGGGTTGTATACCGCGATAGAAGTTATATCAGGATGGAATCCTTGTGAATTGTTCATATGCTTTAATTTTTTCCATGTTATATTGTTTGTAGGTTGGTACTGGTAGAGAGTTGTGCTTGTCAGGCTTGTTTGATAGTTCCTTTATGTGTTTCTCTTTTCATATCCAGTCATTTTCGTTCTTTGGCTCTTGAGTTTAGCTTGCGGGGTGTGTGCCGAGTGGTGTTAGTTATGACTTGTTGATTCAGGTGTATAATTATGAGGTCTTCGTGGTTGTTGCATCATCGTCAATATTGTGGAGGTTCGAAATGGGTTCTTATTGGATATGAGGCTAATTGATGGTGCTGGTTTTGATTACGGGAAACTGTTATGATTAGAAGTGTTATTAAGGGCCTATGTGTGGTGTGTTATGTTGTGTGGTCGTACCTTGTGGGTGCAGGCATGAGTTGATGCAGCTGGTTGAGACTGATACCAGATATGGATTTAGAATCAGGTCTTTTGTAAATGAATAGAAGGTGAGAATTTGGGGTATGAGGCTTATTGGCGTTGGTAGAAAGGCTAAATTGCAGTTGATATGGTGTCGTCAGGCTTATGTAGATTGGGTGACGTGGGATCACCCGCAGGTGTATGTTGAAAGTGTGCATTCAGTGATTTGAGGACTTCGAGGCGAATCTTGACACGTTTGAGAAAGAAAGTTTGTTTAATAGGGGAAGGATGTAATGACTCGACCAGTCGTTTTGAGAATTTAAGATCCGTTAGGCGGCATAAGGCCTTGATCAACTTCATATTATGTATATCGACCTGCATGCGTGGTTGAATTCAGTTGCCGGATGATTTGGAGCCAAATCGGAAGGAGGATTCAAGTTTTGGAAGCTTCAGCGGTAAGAGTTGACCGAAATTTGACTTTTGTGTAAACAACTCCGGAATGAGTTTTATATGATTTCAAAATCTTTGTATGGTGATTTTGGACTTAGGCGTGCGTCCGGAATTGGATTTGGATGTCCGTAGGGTGATTTGAAGCATTTCAGCAAAAATTAGAAAAGTTGAAGTTTGGAAGGTGGAAAAGTTTGACCAATAGTTGACTTTGGTGATACCGAGGTCGGAATGCGATTCCGAGAGTTGGAACAACTCCGTTATGTCAATTGGGACTTGCCTGCAAAATTTGACGTCATTCCGGGTTGGTTTGATAGGTTTCGTCACGAGTTTTAGAAGTTGGAAGATTTGGAAGTTGATGTGGTTTGAGGCCTCGAGCGGGTACGTTTTTGGTTATTGAACTTATTGGTATGTTCGGATGAGGTCCCGAGGGGCTTGGGTGAGTTTCAGATAGGTTTGGGTTGTGTTGCGCTCATTTTTTATATTTTGGCGTCGTTTCTTCAAGCATAAATGATACCAAATTAAGCAAATGAGCTCCAATATCTGTTTTGATTGAAGCATTAGATCCATATCGTAATTACGGAGCTATAGCAAAATAATCGTCGAATTTGGACATCGTATGAGGAAGTTATGCTCATTTTAGTGTCGGAGAAGAGAGTTGGTGTTGGTGCTTCGCAGATGCGAAGTTGGGTCCGCATCTGCGGAGTCGCTGGTGCGAAAAATTGTCCTCAAGAGCGTAAATGACGGCTGGAAATGCACATGTGCGGATATTTTTGTCGCAAAAGCGAAAACCCCTGAGTATAAAAAAACCAGACCGCGTCATTTTGGTATTTTGAGCATATCTTGAGTTCTAGAGCTCCGATTGAGGTGATTTTTGAAGTGTTCTTCTCGTCTTTTCATGGGGGTTAGTATCTAAGTATAATTTTTTTATTTTAATATGATTACAGAAGTTCATATTTTGAATCAATCCATGTTTTGATTGGAGAATTGGGGATTTTTATCAAAAAAGTTTCTAAAAAGAATAATTGGGTTTGAACATCTATTCGGTATCATAATTTGATGAAATAAGTATGGTTGGACTCGTATTGGAATGGGTGTTCGGGTTTGTAAAATTTATCAAGTTCCGAGGTGCGGGCCTGGAGGTCAACTTTTGGGTCGATTTTTAGATTTTTGTAAAGATTGAAACTTTATGATTCGGAATAGTTCCTTCTAAGTTTAATTTGTACTTTAACGTTATTTTAGTTTGAATTGAGCTGTCCGGAGGTCTTTTCACCTGGGAAGTTCATATTAGAGTACTGGTTTGTCGTCTTTGAGGTAAGTATCTTGCCTATCCTTGTGTGGGGGAATTACCTTTAGGATTTGGGTCTTCTATGTTGATTGTAGTCCGTGTACGCGAGGTGACAAGTGTGTTCTCGGACTTATTTGTTGAAAGTTGGCCTTTTATAGATCTTAAGTCCTTTCATTCACTGAGTATGAATTTATTCTTGATATGACTGAGTTCCTAATTACTAGTTTCATCTATACCTGCTTGAATTAGAGAATTACTTGCTTTTGGATTCACTCTTATTGCCTATTTGACTCCTAATTGACTTAACTGAAGATTTTAACCCTTTTATTGTCATGCTATATCTTCGTAACTTCTTATCTCTATTTGTAATTATCATCATCTCATCCTATAGTTGTTTGGCCTTAATTGAGGTTATGGTTATCTTCTCGCTGCTTGTCCTTAAGTGAAATTGTTGAATATTCTCGTAATGGATCAACCTTAAGGAAGTTTAGATATCCTATACCTTAGTTGATTTGCCCTTACATAGAGTTATCAGATTCGTGTTAGTTTCTCGTTGTTGAACCGTGCACTTGGGTACAACTGTTACATGCTATTTTTCTTCCTTGTCGAGTTGTTCTTATTATGCCTAGCCTTCTTTATTGTTCTTATTCCTTGTGAACTAGCCTTGCCTTTCTTGTGATCGAAGGTTCTTGAGTCGATGTATTTACCTTATCTTGTATTATTTTCATTGTTGTTGTTGTACTTTTTGTGGTGATGTACGAGGTTTCTGCCGTACGGTTGTGATTATTGTGATGCACGAGGTTTCTGCCGTGTGGTTGTTGATATGGGGTTTTTCACGAGGTTTCTGCCGTGACATGTTTTCTATTGTTATTGCACATGTGGCGTGATGAGGCGGGATGTTTATATGTGGGTTGTGCATGTGGTGAGACAAGGTGGGAACATTGTTGTGCGCATGTGGTTAGGCAAGGCGGGGCAATCATTTTACTATTGCACACGTGGCGAGACAAGGTGGGTTGTGTCATGGATTGTTTATGATACTTGTGTTGGCCTAGGGGCATTTCTTGTTGTAGACATTGTGTAATGGTACACTTACTGTGTGAGCTTATTCTTGTGAAAATTGTGTGAAAACAGTGTACATGTTGCACTTTCCTTTACTTATGCTTATTAGTTGGTTGAATTATGTTAGGACACCTGCACAAGCATACACGTAGCTAAACACTCTTATCGGATTAAGAGTCTTCCATGTTATTGTTGAGTATATATACCCTTGTTGTACTTGCCTTATGTGTGGGAATGACTCCAATTGGCACGTGAGTCGTCTGTGCAGTTATTAGCTGAAATGAGGGCACAAGATGCCAAATGTTAGGGTCCAGATATTGGGACCCATGAGTTGTGATTTGTCCGAGGTTCGGTACCTCTTGGAGTTAAATAAGAACTTGGCGTAAAAGTAGTTGAAATTTGTTGAGTTATTACTTGTCTTGTTGTATACGAAATTCCAGATTTAGCTTGTATTCCATTTACTCTCTTGTGTTATTTCATGGTTTTCCGCTGACACTTGTTGTTCCTTACCTTATTGAATTTACTGTATTGTCAGCCATATCACGAAGTCTTTTATGTGAACATCATATCCCGTTATTGCTATATTTCTACTTGTTCAGTTCGTTAGGCGCGTGGGTGTCTTGACTAGTCCTCGTCACTCTTTCACCAAGGTTAGTCTTGATACTTACTTGGCACCGCTATGGTGTGCTCATACTTCACTTCTGCATATTTTTGTACAAATTCCATGGTTTTGCGTAGTCGGTCGGTCGATACCTAGTAGCGCGATTTCTAGTGTTGAGACTCAAGGTAAAACCTGCTACAACTTTTGCAGTTTCAGAATCACCGTCTTATTTTGTTCATACATTGTTGTATTTATTTCCAAACAGTTGTATTTATGAGTTATAGTAAAAATTATGCATAGCTTATGACTTGTACTACCGGGTTTTGGGAAAAGATGTAATGTATAGAGATTTCATTTCAGAAAGCATACAAATGTTTTTAATATTATGGTTGATATTCAGTAATTATAGGCTTACCTAGTCCTTAAGACTAGGTGCCTTCACGATACCCAACGGAGGGGAAATTGGGTCGTGAAAGTTTTTTACCTCATCCTCAATCACTTGATTTTTAAAGGACCACTGCTTCCTTTTCTTTTGTTGGACTGGTGGGTACAATGGATCTTCATTGAGTTTTTGGTTCATCACTTCCGGTGGTATACCTGTCATATCTGAATACAACCAAGCAAAGCAATCTGTGTTAGCTTCTAAAAATTTGACTAATTTATCTTTCATTTCCGGGTTCAATTTCGCTCCGATGTAAACTTTTCTATCTGTCCAGTGCTTACATAGTATGATAGCCTCGAGTTCTTCAGTCGTTGTTTTGACATTTTCATCTCTTCTGTTTCTTGAATAACATCGGGTCTTGAATCTACATCCGTCTGTCCTGAAACGCTTTCAGCTGAGGTTTGTGTTATTATATCCTCAACTGAATTCTGTAGTTTCTATTTCTCATTTGTAACATCATTAGATGTGCTTGAATACGCCACTGAATTGATACTTTTAGAAGCCTTCTGATCTCCACGGATTTGTCGAATCCCTCATTGGGAAGGAAACTTAATAACTTGATATAATGTAGACGGTGCAACGTCCATATCATGAATCCATGGCCTTCCAAGAATCATATTATAAGCCATGTTAGTATCTATCACCTGGAATTTCATATCCTTGATAACTCCGTCTGCAAATGTGGTAAGCATTATTTCCCCTTTTGTGATAACACTTGAATTATCAAATCCAGACAAAGATTGTGTCTTTGGTACCACCTTATCACCAACTTGCATTTCATTCACCACCTTTAGAAGAATTATATTTACGGAGCTACCTGGATCAATCAAAAGTCGTTTTACATTAGTATCATGTATAAGCAAAGATATTACCGGCGCATCATTGTGAGGAATTAACAAGCCATCCGCATCTGGATCATCAAATGTTATACTGTCTTCATCCAAAACCTGGCAAACTCGCTTTCTGTGAGTAACCGTGACTTTCGACTTTTTTTTGTTGTAGTTGTATATGTCACAACATTGACCTCTTCTCCCCCGCTTATCACATTGACTGTTCTCTTTGGAGATGGAGGTTTTGAAGGCTCTTGTCTATTCTTCATATAGGATTTCCTGCCTTTCTCATTGAATTGGTCAGTTAAATAACCCTGCTTTAACAAATGCTCAACTTCACCTTGTAATAATCTACAATATGTTGTTTTATGGCCATGATCGTTGTGAAACTCACACCAGAAATCTGGATTTCTTTTGCTTGGGTTTGATCTCATTTCTTTAGGACACCGTACCTTATCCCCCATATTTCTTAAAACAACTACCAACTCGGAAGTGCTAACATTGGAACTGTAATCTCCATTCCTTGTGTCTTTGTTAGAATAATTGCCTCGCGTATCTCGTCCTTTTCTGAACCTGGATGATGAACCCGCATATTTGTGCCTTGATCTAGGGTCAGACCGTATGTTTTCTTGTTTAGATCGTTAATCACGTCCCGCAGGTCCCGTGTACGGTTCAGACTTATTTTTCCCGGAGTTTAAGATTATGAACATCTCGAACTTGTTCTTTCACCAATCCCTAACTGTGTAACCGTATCTTCTTTTATCCACAACTTCGTGTTGTACACATCATTCCATGTTGTAGCAGAAAACTCTCGCAAAATTTCCTTAAGTCTTCTCGTGGCTTCTGAACCTTTTTCATTTAAATTGCTTGCGAATTCCATAGCTGCCCAATTATCAGGTAATCGTGGTAGCATCATCCTTTCATGTTAAAATCTATCCACAAATTCCCTGAGTAACTATCTCCCTGTTTTACCTTAAAGATGTCATCCATCCTTTTTTCAACCTTCTGAGCGCGAACGTACTTTAATGAATGAATCTGCACGCTTAGCAAAAGAATCAATAGAGTTTTCAGGTAAAAGAGAATATCATGTTAATGCCCCTTTCGTGAGTGTTTCTCCAAATATTTTGACCAAAACTGATTCTATTGCATGCTTGGTTAAATCATTACCCTTTATGCCAGTTGTAAACGTAGCTGCATGATCTCGTGGTCGGTTATTCCATCATATTTTGGAATATCAGACATTTTGAACTTTTTAGGAATTGGCAGAGGAGTCGCATTCGGCTTCCAAGGTTGCTGCGAATACTTATCAATATCCACACTGGATTCATTAGGAACTCTTCCACTTCCAGAACTATCGTGCGCCGAACATGGGTTTCCTAATGTTTCCGTATTGGCTGGTGGAGGGGTTTGTGGCGTGTTAGGCAACCCCTTAACAAAGGCCTGAAGAACATTATTCGCGTGTTCCGCAATCAACTGCTTTAGAATGTCTTGTTCTATGATTTTTTCATCCCTTTTGTTGATTATTAACATGTGATGTGAATCTCTCAGGTGATCCTTTTCGGGGCTGCCGAGCGGATTCTGTTGGAGAGGGATATGGTGGTGTTCCCTCTTGAAGGTTCAGTTGGTTATTATCGTTACCGGTTGACATAATTTGGTTGAGAAAGTAAAAAGATTATCAGTTTTTCGGTAACAGAACCAATTTGTTTGACCAAAAAATAGGATCTTTAATCAAAGCCTATATTTAGAAGAAATTGGGCTACTGATAACCAAATAATACCTTACTTCCTCAACAATCTGCTTGGAAAGAAAAAAATAGCAATGTGAATTAGTAAAAAAGAAATAAGGAATGAAATGATAATCTATCCCTCAAATTGCGTAGAAGGCTTTTACGAAGTAAGAAAATGTAAGTATATTTCAATAGTGCTTGGAACTTGTCCTTACAAGTGAGATTCTCTATCCTTATATAGGAGTATCTAATTATAACAATTCTCCCTATTTATGACGAATTCATTATGAGCATTAATAGTATTAATTATTTGTTGTGATTGATAATCATAACTGACACATCCGTAACTATAAAGGCCTTGTAACGACTCCGATTTCCTTTCCTTATTTACTACCGTTTCATGAATCTTCCTTCTTTTTGGTCTTGATTCATTCCGCTCGCGCCTCTTCAACAGCTGTTTAGGCTCTGTCATTTGTTCTTTACTATCCCGTGGGTGTTTACTTCGCATATTCCTTGCACCATTAATTCCATTAATGAAATATGTCAGTTGTCACTTCCCATTATTCCACGTATCATACTTTGTCAGTTCAATGTGACTTCTTTTTTCCACCAATACACATCATTAATCAACATGTTTGGTAATTATCAAAGCACACAATTCAGCATAGCTGTTACTAGATTAATAGGACTCAATTTACAACAGTAGTGTTGATTAGTTACGTATTAGAATCAGGAATAAGGCGTGGCATGTAAATTAAGATGTCACAAGACCATATATTCGAATTACCAAATTCACAATATGATATATTAACTCTTGGCCTCTGATCTACCAATACGCCCTTGAGATTTTTACGTTGCAGAGCCATTAGTAAGCAAATATTTATATAAACAATATTACTTTTGTTTTATTTCATATGTAGCATATTCATTTACATTACACATATATATACCATATATATATATATATATATATATATATATATATATATATATATATATCAAAGTTGATACATTATAATCGGTCTTTATTTTTTAAAACTGACTTATGATTGAAGGGTATGTATTAGAGATTAAAAGTCTCCCATACTCCACCAAATTTTCTAAATTATAGTGATTATTTCTCCACTAATCTTTTCATCACCACGAATCCAAAATCTCACTCTTTTCGTTCTTTCTCTCATCGGGTAAGGCAAAATCTTACCCAAAACTCTTTCCTCTTCCCTTCTTATCGTAAACTGCAAATTACATGGCAAAGAATAAGGTGAAACTCATAAAGTAATATACCTTTGATCTTTTTAATAAAAAAGTACTCCCTGATATAGTAATGATATAAAATTACATTGTTGATAATGTAAACCTCAAATATACATTACATTTTTCATGAAACATATGTATTTTATTTTTTCAAAATATAAAGATGTGTACTTTCGCTAGAGTTTATATTGTATAAAAAGGTACTCTTATTTCTAGATTTAAAGGTATGCTAGAATTATTTAGTTGTCAGGTGTGTAAAGTAGCTACATTTCTGAAATTTTGCCTTATGTTTGTTGCACACAAATATTTGAAATTGAAGACTGTTTCCTTTTTCCACTTTCTTTTTTAAAATTTTTAATTTCACCTTTTTTACTCCCTATACATTAGATTTTTAGAGGGATGAGGCACACGAGACGATGTATTAATTTCCTTCAAATTATCAAGGTCTGTAACATTAAATTGATTTGAAGAAAAAACAGATCGAATACATAACAAAATATTCAATTTTAGTTCAGTAAGTACTTTAGCGAATGCTTTCACTCTCTGGTGGCTAAGAAGCTTAACGAAATAAAAGCATAAACATACACCTTTTGTCTGTGCAAGTATGACCATTGTAAAACATTCAAGTAACCAATTAGTCCACAACTATATATCCCTTTGGCTTCTACATGCTATATATATAGAGGAATATATGATACGATTTGTTACGAAGTTGCAAAGTTACGATAACTCTCTTAAAAATAGGCTTGTAACATTAATTATAGTGGTTATTGGTTTGATTACATTAAAGAAAATAAATGATCCTACGCCAACAATCTCTTATAAATTGCCGTTTTAATTCAGTAAGTTTTGTTAGTTTCTTGCCATGCTAGTTGTGGTATTCTTAATCTTCCGGTCAAAATAATATAGGATTGGAACTAATGAAGTGTTTTAATTTAATTTGATATGTTGTGGTTTCTTATAGTAACAATTAACATACATGTACCTTCAACCAAAATTTCTTAGCAAACGGCACATAGTTATACTACTTTTATTTCTCTTAAATGCAACTATTTCTCTCTTAGTTAATACTTTAGCATATTGCTCAATCCTATCTGGAAAAACTTTGCTGACTATATTTTAAAGGATATAATTAAAAATATGCTCAGTATATATACTTAAACAGTTGGCCAAATATGTAGACTTGTCCTTTTTTTTATTTAATTAAATATTTAAACTCAAGCTAGTATCTATTGCACACCTAAACTCTTCAAGAATTTTGCTGACATGACAAAATATGTGTTCTACACTCTCTTTGAGCGCATACATATCTAAAGAAATAGTTAATTGCCGGAATTTTTTTTGACCAACGGCATCCACTGGTTTTTTTTCGGTTCTCATTTCTCCATCAGAATGAAGATTTTAGTGTAAATAATCTAGTCATTTACTCATTTTAAACAACTATAGACCTTCACTACCGTCTTGTCCAAGTATTTACTCACTAACCATTTTTAGGGTCTGGGTGAGGTATGGGGTCTGGAATTGAGGTTTACTATATCCCCCCCCCCCCCCCAAACCCAAAAAAAAAGAAAAGAAAATACCACTATATATCAAGCAAGTCGAATAGATGTGATTTAAAAAAGAGACCTGCAAGAGTAAGCAAAATGGGTCTGCGATGACTTTTTATCCAGATATGATTTAGCCATCTCAATAAGAAAGAATAACAATAAAACAAAATCCAGAACAAAAGAGGAAGAAAATTGAAAAGAAAAACAGAATAGAAAAGAAGAAGAAGACGACAAATGGAGAGGGTGAAGGGAGAAATTAGCTTTGACTTGACACGTGTCATTTACTAATTGGTTGGCCTAGCACAGATGCATTTGAAATTCACGCACTTCACTTTGTATGGAAATGCAAAATATGTGTTTAATAGACACATTTCTGTTGGAGTTTAAGTGTCTGAAAGGAACTAGTTTTAGTTTAGGTATCCAAATAAAAAGGGTCTCTATATGTATTTGAACTTCTCTTCTTTCCATGCAGGTCTGCGAGCGTTTCATCTTTTTCTTACTTGAATGAAGAAAGACAGAACTTCTCTTTAAGAGTAATCAGTACGTAGAACTTAAAAAGAGGGTTCCTTTCTCTCTTCACTCTCCGAATTTCGATCCTCACCTTTCTAGTGCCAACAGCCTACCCTTAAACAATTTAAACTTTTAGGGGTCGTTTGGTATGAGGTATAAAAAGGTAAAGTGCTGATATAAAAATTTAATACCACCTAAATACTTCGTTTGGTTAGCAAACTAGGTATAAATTATCTCAGGATTAAAATTAACACTGGAATAACTTATACCTTATAGAAGAATATGGTAATTAGCTATCAGCATAACTTATACATTCTTCTTACAAATTATGCAATTGTCATATTTAATACAACATACAAAACAATGGATAAAAAACAATCTCATCATAACTAATCCTAACATTTTGATATATAAATTTTAGCTCTCATGTCGAATGATGCAACTTAACGTGACACTATTTGAAGCACGAAAGTTAAAGTTCTTAATTTTGACATTAAAATTTAACATGATTCTTCAAACTTTTGAAAATAAAATTGACATATTCATAAACTATATAAAAAATATTTTAAGCCATAATAATTTATTATTCAAAATATTTGAGAAAAATATGGTCAAAGAATAACCTTGTAAACTTCCTATATATAACGCCAGATAAATTAAAATAGTGGAGTGGATTAAGTTTAATCTCTTCGTTTCCTTTTTATTATATTTTTGGAATAAATTTAGTTTGAGTTTCCTTCCTCTCTATTTGGCTCACTACGAAGAAAATTGACTAAATCCTAACAAAGAAAAGCTTTCTTATTAGAGAAGATACCCTTTATATCTGTCATATTCACCATATTATTATTGTATACTCTTTCATACTAGTTCAATCCAATAACAAAATTTTAAAGTCCCATGTATATTAAAAAATTAAGTCACCATCACATTAATTGTTTATTCATTGGCTCAAATAAAATAAGCTTTTGCCTTCAAAAGTAAGAAAAGATAAGAGAAAGTAGGCCATTTCCCCATGGTCCGGAGAAATCTGGAATGTTAAAGTCGAAGAAAGATATCCACGTAGGATATGCGACACGCTTTCTCTTCACACGTGTCTCGCACACGCGTGGTCCGACGAATCACGAACTTTCTATTCTCCCCTGTCTTATCTTTTACGCGGGCCGAGCCCAACCCGGCCCACAACTTCCACACAACTAAGTTATAAAACCCACTTCAAATTCTCTCACGCAAAAGTAAACCTACCAAACTTCAAGCCCAGCAAAGGCGGTGCAAAAACAGTATCAGTTTGTCTGTTGTAGTTATCTGAGAGACATGTGGAACCAGGCATACCGGAAAGATGACGTGGAAGCCGGAACAAGGCCGTTGTATCCGGCGATGCTGGAAGCGCCCGAACTCCGATGGTCTTTTATTCGAAAAGTCTACTCAATCATTACTATACAATTGCTTCTCACCATTGCTGTCGCTTCCGTCGTTGTCACCGTCCATCCGATTTCTCATTTCTTCGCTACCACAAGTGCAGGCTTAGGACTTTATATTGTTCTCATCATCACTCCTTTTATCAGTATGTTGAATGTTAAAATTAATTAATTTTATGATTTTTATCTTTGATCCTTTGGGGTTTTATTTAATAATTTTTTGCGTATGAGTGATTAATAATTGATTGGTTGTGTTGTTGCAGCGTTGTGCCCACTGTATTACTATCACCAGAAACATCCGGTGAACTACTTGCTTCTTGGGATTTTCACGGTTTCTCTTGCTTTTACTATCGGACTAACTTGCGCATTCACCAGCGGTAAGTATTTTCTATTTGTTCGTTTTTTTTTTTTTTGTTGTTTTTCTTTTCTTTTATTTTTTCTGTTTTCAACATTGCGTGCGTTCTATGTCAAGTGCATTTATAATAGACGTTTACGAGTTTGTTTTCTTTGGAATATTCTTCTCTTGTGGCGATGTGTTAATACAAGTCTTCGGGATTAAGTATTACGGCTATATGTTCGCATTGTGTGTTAAAGGGTTCAAAATCATTTGTAAAACCGTTATTAACAGAAGCGACTGTTAGGTCTTAGTCATGGGGTATATATTGCTGTATATGCTACTATAAATAACTTGTAGTATTAGGCTTCAAAAATGTCCAGTCTATAAACAGAGGCACAGAGGCTGAGCCAAGATTTGAAGCTAATGGGTTCGAGATATTTATTCCTTTTAAGTTAATGGGTTCCAAATTAATAATTGCTACATGTGCAATGAATTTTTAAAGGGAAATGTAGAGTTTGGATAAAGCTATCGGGTTCGACCGAGCCCGCGTCCGGAGCTCTAGCTCCGCCCTGTATAATAATGCTCTCTCCACCCATTCGTGTAGTGGGTTGCAGGGAAAAGGAGGGGGAGTTTATAGTTTTGATTTTGCAATAGATATAGACAGTGGCGGAGGAAGGAGGCAGGATCTCTGCGAAGGGGTTTAAAGAGAAAAAAGTTAAAATAAAATGTAGTTGGTGGGAATTGAACCTATGACCTTATAAAAGTTTTGAACCCCTTGACCACGAAGCTACACTTTTGGGCTGTGTCAAGGGAATTCAAAACTTAATATATAGAGATAAAAAACAGATTTTGCCTTATATATACAGTGTAATTTTCGGTGAAAGGGGTTTGCTCTGGATACAGGTAAACAGAAATTTTCTTTAATTTACACTTTCTGCTTTCCGGTTTACCATATACTTTAACTTGGTGCATAAAGATGCTCTGAGCTTTATTACATAATCTGTCTTAGTTTAGATCTTAGTAGTCAACAGCTATATTTGATGAAGAAATATTATATAACAGAACTGATACTCGCAGCTGATGCTCTGCGAGTACATGATGATTGCAAGGATATATTAGAAGTCCTGCTTAAAATGATGCGAAGCAGTTCTCTCTGAGTCATGCTTAAAGACATGCACTTCAGATAAATGTGTGGTTCATACCATGTCACACAAAGTTATCCTAATGAGAAACAATTGATTCTTCAAATCTCTACTTTGAGTAGTCGTATTAATACCGGCGTTGTTGTAAATTGAAAGTTGAACCTATTATTTTAATTGAAATTTGATAAATATAGTGCTAAATTATTCTGATTTCATAATGCTTTTCACCTTAAGGAGGCTTGTGCATCACTTCTGGTTTTCAGTTCAAGTCTCATGAATCTTTTAGCTTCTTCATTGTGCTTTTTGTTCCATTAAATCATCAAAATATTCCGAAAGATAATATTCTTGTATTTTTTGGATTGATTTCCTTCTTGGTGAATTTTTAACGGTGTTTTCTAGGCAAAGTTGGTTTGTTTTTAAGTTAAAACAGATAAAATATGTAATGAATCTACTGACATCTAAAAAAAATCAAGACAATTGACATTACTCTTATGTACATCACTTTGATTATACATATAAAAGAATACATTAATTTGAAATAATCAACCAAACTGTTGATTTTTTATTGTAAAATAATGTTGGTCAGTGAGACGAATCAGCGGGTCCTCGTGTGATGATTCACGTCCTAAAATGATTTCTCTTATTCTAGTACTTGGTTATGCAAATCCTCTGTTCAAGCTTTATGAATTTACTCAGTCTTCTAGATATCCTTTTGGTATTTGGGTAGGGAGAACATTAGTATCATCTGCCGGTGCTTTTCTGTGTATCACTCTGTATCTCTGGAAAATGGACGCACTTGCAATAGTGGACTTAAATCTAGAAATTGGCGACATTACTGGCATACTGACTGTTCTTACTGGTAATTGTTCAGGCAAAGTAATCTTGGAGGCAGTCATATTGACGACAGCAGTGGTGATTAGTCTGACATTATACACCTTCTGGGCGGCTAGGAGAGGCCAAGATTTCAACTTCCTGGGTCCTTTCTTGTTCGGCGCTCTCATTGTTCTTTTGGTGTTTGCGTTCATCCAGGTTTGTGAAATTTATCATTTCTTAATGTTGCTCCTCCTTACTATCCATGAAGATATGACTGCTGATCGTATTTCTTTTCTTGTTTATGGCAGATCCTTTTCCCTCTGGGTAAGATCTCAGTGATGATCTATGGCTGTCTGGCGTCAATCATATTCTGTGGATACATTGTCTATGATACTGACAATTTAATCAAGCGCTACACGTACGATGAGTATATCTGGGCTGCTATATCCTTGTATCTCGACATTATCAATCTGTTCCTTTCTCTGTTGACCGTCTTCCGGGCTGCTGACAATTAAAGAAAGAACTTGTCATACTATTCTGAATCTCTTCTCGTGCGCGTTGTTCTTTTCTTTTCCTAGTGTTCATTTTTTCCGGTTGTGGATAGTCTACTTTTGTAATCGTTGTAAAAAAAAATTTCTCAAGTGGAAGTGGGATTCTTGAATTGTGTATATATCTGGCAAAGAAGGCTTCCAAGCAGCCGGCTCTTCTCTGTGAGTACCTGTGTTAATGGCTAGAAAACACTCGTTTCGACTTCAGTGCAGTGCATTATTCTACTGGTGATGCAAATGTTTATATCTGGTAAAGCACATTGATTGTGGTTGCAAATCTCGTTCTGATACATTGGGATGCGGGGATAGGGGTGATATGGGCATGCGGAGATATTTTTGGGAGGGCTAAAATTAGGGGTGGGCATTCGGTACTTCGGTTCGGTATTTAAGAATTTTGGTTCGGTATTTCGGTATTCGGTTTCTCAATTGTGTAAACCAAATACCGTACCTAAATATTTCGGTACGGTTCGGTATTTCTTATTTCGGTTCGGTACAATTTCGGTACGGTTTCGGTTTATTATTCGGTAATAAAAAATAACAAACTACACTAAATATATGTAATAACTAAGATTGTTTTTACTAAGTACTAACTTAATAAAAACATGAAATCTACGTACACTGATCACTTTAATTGACATCACATCCAAATTCCAATATACAGTTATACTTTTGCGAATGAGAATGAAGAAAAAAATCTAATCCAACACATAAATTACTCCATGAGACCGTGACAAATTTTTCTACTATCCGAACAAGTTCAATTTGTCTCGGTTATAACTGCTGGAAAGGCTATTGCGGTACATGTTCATCAACACTGAAGTACTGAACTCATTAGTCAATAGTCATTACTCAGCACATGTTCATCAACACATAAATCTGGACAAAATCGCACATTGCATTACAGTTACAGACTTACAAATACCAGTTACAACTTACAAATAACAGAATGCTAAATTGCAGTCCAGATGTCCAATTACAGTCCAAACGTCCAATTGTTCTGTTACAACTTACAAATACCAGTTACAGACTTACAGTCTAAATTACAGTCCACTTAACAAACACTAACCGTATGCTAAATTGCTATTTAGGAGCACTAAAATGGAGCATAACATAACAAAAAATCAAAAATACTGCAAATCTTTTCTTTGAAAATGGCCAACCGAGCACGGGACTTGATTGCACTTGAACCTAAACAATTAACAATTTATAAATCATAAGTTAGAATATTATTTTTTGATGATAATAAAACAAAACTACAAAAGTATATCACCAAACAAATAGTGTATTAAACTTACCACTCAAGTTGCAAGTTGCAACTA
>MDKH01095560.1:0-16709 GCA_005239495.1 Nicotiana undulata | reverse complement strand
CAAGACTTCCTAATTGAATTATCCCTAACCCAATTAGGAGATTAAGCACTTCCGGGTTTGGCCCTGCATGAGGCTAATCACTGTCTCCATTTCTTGCATGAGGCTAAGCATTGCCTACGTAATTGCATAAGGCTAAGCACTGCCTTTTCTTTGTGTATACGGCTAAAATCAGAGAGACCGATTTTATGATTATTATTGATTTCCACTGACCGTCTTCAGTAGGCTCGAGAAACAACTCGAGGTTCGACCCCGAGGGTTCCCCATGCTCGACCTCGGGGCAGTATGAATCAATGTTGACCTGGTCTGCAAGAATAGTGCAAGATCGTACCGTGGCATTAAATAGCTATACCAGCTGCATATCGTTGTAATAAATGTTTATGTACTATGTTGGGATTTACCCCCTATTATATAAAGGGGACCCTTATCATTTCTTGCACACATGATATTGAATACAAGAACATTTTCTGCTCTTTAACTAAACATTCTCCATTGTCGACTCCTTTGATTTATTGCTTATATTTATTATGTTTCATTTATTGCTCATTATTGATCATAAAAGAGCCCTCTTCGAGGTCCTTATAGCTGTTTAGCTTCCATCGACCATCCATCATTAACATTGTGCCTCGACCTCGAGGCCCAATCTCGACTAGCTCGAGACCCCAATTTAAGGCAGTGTGGTTTGTATATTTCCACTATCTTTTACTCTTATCTTATTTCCCTAACTCACACTTAGCATCTATTGCTTAACAACTAGTATTAAAAAATCACATATTTTTAGAACCACAAAATCAAATTTAATTGTCATTACCATTTTCAAGGTAAACTGTAACGACCCGACCGGTCGTTTCGCGTATTCGGACCCCGTTTCCCTAAATAAGACTTCCCGTAGGGGCTAATAGTGATTTATGACTTGCTAGGACGGGCGGTTCGGGATTCGGAAGTGTTTAGGATGGTATAGGAACACTTAGTTCCTTAAGGTTGGCTTTTAAGACCAAGTTTGACTTCGGTCAACGTTTTGAGTAAACGACCTCGGAATCGAGTTTCGACGGTTCTAGTAGCTTCGTATGATGATTTTGAACTTGTGCGTATGTCCGGAGTGGGTTTTGGATGACCCATGAGCGTTTCGACGTCAAATAGCGAAATAGAGTTTCCTTAAGTTCATAATTTGGTTTAGAACGTGTTTTTGTGTTATCGAAGTCCGAACGGAATTTCCGAGATCGGGAATAGTTCCGTTATGTCATTTATGACTTGCTTGCAAAATTTGGTGTCATCCCGAGTAGTATAGGCCGGTTCGGCGCATTGAAACTTAATTCAAGAACTTACAAATTCTTAAGTATGATTCTAGGGGTTTTGAGGGGTGATTTTGAGTTTTAGCGTTGTTTTTGGTGTTCCGAAGGCTCGAGCGAGTCCGTAATATGATTTAGGACTTGTTGGTATTATTTCACGGGGGATCATATGGGTCCAGGTGCCTCCCGGACACCAAACGGAGCCAAAAACCAGCAGCTTCAGTTGCTGGTGCACCAGATCTGGTGTGACCGCAGGTGCGGTTGCCCAGGTTGCAGGTGCGACCCCCAGGGGAGCTGGTCCAAACCGCAGGTGCGGACCCGCTGGTGCGGGACTTCCTCTGCAGGTGCGGCCCCAGGCCTCCTAGGCCACTTCCGCAGGTGTGACCTTTGGCTCGCGGGTGCAAGACCACAGGTGCGGTCCTCGAGCCGCAGGTGCGAGATCACTGAAGGCAGTGATCTCATTTAATACGGGATTTGGCCATTTTTCACCATTTATTCTCCTCCATTGGCAATTTTGAGGGCTTTCAAGAGGGTATTTGGCCTAGCTACTAAGAGGTAAGTAATTCCCATTTAAATGTTAGAATAATGCACCAAAACTTAGGTATATTAACATCTAATTGGTGGAAATGAAAGGGGTTAGAGTGAAAACCTAGGGTTGATGAACTTTAGGGAATTTCACCACTTTTCTACCATGAAATCATACAAAAACTATATATTAATGATCGGGCTATGGGTGAGTGTTATCTTCGAAAATTTCCGGAATCCAAGCATGTGGGCCCGGGGGTGTATTTTGGGATTGCTTCAAGAATAGTGAATTTACTAAATAAGTAGGAGAATTTCCATAGTTTGAGCATGCATTGACATATTTATATTTCATTTGACTAGTTTTGAGTCCTCGGGTGTAAAGTTTGGAGTTTTAGGCGCGTTCTTGACCCGGGAAGTAGATTCTACGCGAGGTGAGTCTCCTTTCCAACCTTGTAAGAGGGAATTGTCCCCATAGGTATAAATGATTAAATTATACTTATTTGCGGGGGCTACGCACGCGCAAAGTCACGAGAGTCCTTGCGTAGCTTATGTTATGTCGGGTAGAATTTAGGATTTCACAAGCATGCCTTTATGTGCCTTACCTGTATCCTTGCATGTGTTCCTAGATGCTTATTATATTTGATATTGATATGAGGACTTTAGGAAGTTATGTGTAAGTTTAAAGGTTTAAATCTCTGATTTAAAGTATAATCCATGATAAATTCCTGAAGTTCCTGATGATTCTGTGTATGTCTACGAGCACCTGTGTAGCATGTATGATTCGCGAGCGGGGTAGCCCTATATTTATGTCAACAGCGTCGCATGATCGATTCGCAAGCGGGGTAATGGATGCATCTATGGTTCGTGTCGCTCGACCCTCGGCAGTGCACATTTATTTTCGCGTCGCTTCGGCCGTACGCTTCGACATATTATGTGCTATGTATTTGATTGAGAGTCTTATTGTTATTATCAAATAAATTGTTCTTAGTGGAGGGGACTTAGGACTTTTATTAATATTATTATTTGACACTTGCGGCTAGATTTTAGTTCACATACTTGATATTCCATGTCTACTTGATTGCCATGACTGTTAATCCTGTCTAGATTTATTTAATTATACTAGTGCTAATGACCCTAGTGAGTAATACGTCTACCTCTCGTCACAACTTCTTCGAGTTTAGACGGGATACTCACTAGGTACATATTTGTTTATATGTACTCATGTTACGCTTCGGTACTTAATTGTACAGGTCCTGAGGCTGGTGCATCTGGTTATCATACCGGAGCGCGTTCCTGAGAGTGTTACCTAGACTAGACTACATGGTGAGCTGCTCTGCCTGTCGTTCCTCAGCAGCACTGTGGAGCTTCTATTATTTCCTTGGATATTTCTGTCTACCCCCTTCCAGACAGTTGTACAATTATTTGGTTTATATTGTATATTCCGCTAGTCGCCTATGGACTTGTGACACTAGGTCTTGGCATACGTAGTTGGTTTTCCTAGTATTTTGCTATACTGTATATGTTGGCAAACGAACTTTTGAGTTTCATTTAATCAAGTTGCATCACTTGACTGTTTTCTTTAAATGATTTCCTAACTTAAAATTTGGCAAGTACTTAAATATATAACTAAGTGAAGTAACTTCGGTAGTGAACTAGTGTTGGCTTGTCTGACTCCGCTGTTGGGCGCCATCACGACCTGAGTAGGAATTTGGGTCGTGACATAAACAGTTTGGCGCCCATGGTGGGGCTAAAAATAATAGTGATTGTTTTAGTGTTGGTTTACTAAAAAATGCAAGTCATTCTTCACACTTTTTCTTGTCAAAGAATCTTTGATTTCAGGTCAAAATGTCTAACTCAGTAAATGCACATGAATACAATGGCTCTGAGGACCATGGAGAGAATGGTGTAGCTGTTTCACGCGCTGGTGTACCACTGCAAAACCCTGAGAACACACTAGAGCCAATTCCCGTGGACGTGGGCTCGCGCAACGCCCAACACGTCGATATAAACTCCCACACTGACGGGGGTACACGCTGAGAAACCAAACAGGAGGTTCAGAAAACTCCAGCTCGGGAGGAAAGAGAGGTCAGCCTTCACGTCATTTTTGAAATGTTGCAGGCACACCAGTTGGCGATTGCTCAGCTACAAAGCCATAAAAACTCCAAGTAGAGCAGCACCGGAAACGGCTCCTCTGGTCGAACAGGCACCGGAGAGGTCGAGCGACAACGGATCAACAGCCGACCCTGCTATCATAAAAATGCTCAAGTACATCACGAGAAGGATTGAATTAGGAAAAAAAAAAGATAGAAGCCAACGACAAAAAGGTGGAGACCTACAATTCAAGGGTCGACCAGATCCCAGGCGCACCCCCAATTCTGAAGGGTGTAGATTCAAAGAAGTTTATGCAAAGGCCATTCCCATCAAGTGCGACTCTGAAGCCCATCTCAAAGAAATTCAGAATTCCCGATCTCCCGAAGTACAATGGAACCTCGGACTCCAACGAGCACATCATTGCTTACACTTGTGCCGTAAAAGGAAACGACTTGAAGGAGGACGAGTTTGTATCCGTCCTATTGAAAATATTTGGTGAAACATTATCAAAGGGGCCATGATGTGGTATCACAACCTAACCTCGAATTCAATAGATTCGTTCTCCATGCTGGCAGACTCTTATATAAAGGCACATGTCGGCGCCATCAAGGATGCAACAAGGAAATCCGACGTCTTCAAAATCAAGCAGAGACAAAACGAGATGCTAAGGGAATTTGTATCTCGCTTTCAAATGGAGCGAATGGAATTACAACCGGTCTCCGATGACTAGGCAGTGCAGGCCTTCACCCAAGGCTTGAATGAACGAAGCTCAATAGCTTCGAAACAATTGAATTAGAACTTGGTGGAATATTCCGCCGTTACATGGGCGGATGTCCATAACCGATATCAGTCAAAGGTCAGGGTCGAGGAAGACCAACTGGGAGCCCCCTCGGGCTAAGTGTATCCTAAAAGGCTACTAGCAAAGGAACCAAGTCCAAACAAGGAAAGGTATCAAGCATACACTAAAGATCGGAGAAACGCCCCAAGGCGCAACATACCTCGAAACAACAGTAGGGCAGATCGAGGTCAGAATCCTCAGGGAATCGTAAGCAGAACCGGTTTCGACAGACATGCAGGACCGATGGAGGCACCCTGATTATCCGAATACAACTTCAACTTTGACATTTCGGACATCGTATCGGCCATAGGTAAAATCAAAGACACCAGGTGGCCAAAACCCATACTATCAGATCCATCGCAAAGGGACCATAACTTGGTGTGAGAATTTCACGGAACACATGGTCACATGACCGAAGATTGCAGACAGCTCCGGGAGGAAGTAGCCAGACTAATCACCAAAGGTGACCTCCGAGAGTTCCTCAGCGATTGAACTAAAAATCAATTTCGGGAAAGAGAGGCAAACAGGAAAAACGAAGGAGAAGAGCCATAACATGTCATCCACATGATCATGGGAGGAATCGACACCCCAGAGGAACTCGTCGTCACATTTAGCGATAGGAACTCGAGGTTACATACCCGAGGACGCCCTCACATTTGGCGACGAGGACATCGAGACCTTGTCTCTACCTCCCAACGATGCAATTGTAATTTCGTTTCTTGTGAATGTGTTTCAAATTAAATGTGTGTTTGTGGATCCAGGTAGCTCGGCCAACATAATTAGGTCCAGGGTGGTGGAGCATCTCGGACTGCTCGACCAGATCATGCCCGCCTCTCAAGTCCTCAACGGATTCAACATGGTAAGCAAAACAACGAAAGGGGAAATCACCTTCTCGGTCAACGGGTCGGCGCAATCCAAAACGCTAAATTTCATGTCATGGAAGGAGACGTGAGGTACAATGCTTTGCTCGAAAGGCCATGGATACACTGCATGAGAGAAATACCATCAACCCTTCATATAATGGTGAAGTTTCCAACGAAGGACGAAATAAAAATGGTATACGGGGAGCAGCATGTAGCAAGAGAGATGTTTGTGGTACACGATGCGGTACCGACATCGACACCTTCTACATCGAATGAGCTAAAGGATAAGCAAATAGCCAAGTAGCAGTCACAAGCTACATCCTCAATTGTACCCGAGTTAACGAGTGAAGGACCGTACCGCGTCCTCGGAATAAGTAGTTAAAGCATATCGATGCTCGAACACCATCGCTGCTAAGGTATAACCGTCTCCCTCTTTTATTTACATAAGTGATGCGTTGCGCTCTTTTTTCCTTAGATTGGATTTTATCCCATATGGGGTTTTACCGACAAGGTTTTTATTGAGGCAACATCTATATGCTACCTAAGGAGAACTCAACAAGTATTCAAGGTTTCTCTTCAATCAACCTCGAATACTGGGGTCATCCCCCCTGGGAGGTCACCTTCTCGGAGAAATCGAAGTAAGCCAAAAGGGTCTCGATAGGAAAATGATGTATCGGGTCAAACGGTCAAATGAACAGTGTTCGCATAGAATAATCGAACCCTCAACGGCAAAAACAATGTATATTTGTACCAAGTAATCAGAGGAATATCTTTTATCCCCAAAAGCTTTGCGTTTTCAAAAAGGTTTGCTATTTCCACAAGAAACGGCCCAAGGGACAGGAAGTTCCCGAACACTCGGAGACTCACACAAAAAACTCGAAGCCATAAGACCTCAGGACCAGATACTTCAAGCTCACCAGCCCTCAATAAGGCAACATCAAGATTACAAGCAATGGCTCCCGAGCCAAAAACTCTCGATGTCTCGGGGACTGTCGTCAACTGTCATCCCATCGAGCTATCAAAAACTCGAGGCCATAAGACCCCGATCGGGCAACCTCGAGCCCAAAAGCCTCCATACGGCAACACCAAATCTGTAAGACCTCCGCGCATGTCCGAAATGTAAGACCTCTATGAGGCATTACCAACAATGTAAAATCTCCAAAAGGAAATATCAAAACTGTAAGACCTCAAGTAAGGCATGATCAAATTTATAGGTCCTTACAAAAGACATAATCCCGATCATAAAGTCAAGGCTATATATTCGAACTTGTAAGACCACTAAAAAGGCATACCCTCGATATAGACGCCGATGCTACCTCACTCGGGGACTAAAAGGCTACGACCAAACACAATGGCTACGGCCAAACACAATTACTATGGTCAAAAGGCTACGGCCAAACATGATGACTACAGTCATAAGGCTACGGCCAATCTAACACGACTCGAGGATGCCCGACCGTCGCCATGGAATCACAAATACTTCGAAAAGAACCGGTTAACCAGGCTACCCTCGGCATAAGCAAAAGAGCTTCGATAATATCAGATCTAACAATAAAAAGGCTTCGAAACTTAAGCCATCGAGTGATACCTCCCGAGGTGCTCATCTATCGTCACACAACGGTTCACAATCGAGGTTCTTATTGAACCGTCGAAGAGTCGGACGAACCAAAAAACTTCAAAAAAGTCTTTAGTGAGGGATACTATAGCCATAGTAAAGGTCGTGTTGACCCAACGCATAAGATCCTAAGCGCCAGCTTAAAGAGCCTCAGGGCCAATTCAAAAACCTAAGGGTCGATGAGCTCGAGTTGAAACCCGACTCGAGGACTGAGCCCTAAATGGTTAACTAAAAAGCGCCTAAGGGACAATGTGTAATAGCCTACAGGCCAGCCTAAAAATGCCTAAGGGCAAAGGCATAAAATGCCTAACAAGCCTCCGGGCCGATTCGTAAACCTAAGGGTTTTTCACCTCGAAGTCTAGTTCATCGAACTGGATATCGACGATCGAAATTCAAGACAAAAAAGAAGATACGAGCAAATTGGAAGTATCAAAGGATTTTTTTCATATATATATATATATATATATATATATAGATATATATCGTGGATGCCCGGGCTGAAGCCGAAGAGATCCGATCAAAGGCCGACAAGAAAGTGGTCGTGTATTTAAAAGATGTTGTCGATGCTCGAGCCGAGTTGAGAGGGGATTCTGATCTTGAGAGCAGGAGAAGTGATTATGCCGATACAGATCCTGAAGGGAACCCCTTGAGGAGATAATTCACAAGTTCTTGCACAGGGAGTCTAATACAAAGCCGAAAAAGAAAGCCTAGGTTATCTGCATCATATTTAAATGTTCATATGCACCATGTTTTGAGTTTTGCAGGTAACTCGGGAGGTAACTATTCTGCAAACAGGAGCAATCTTCGCTCCGGTTTCCGTTCATAACATTCACATCATTTGACAGCTTCAAACGTAACTGATGATTCGTAATTGCCTACCTTTTACTCTATGACCGTTCAGATATTTACCTTGTGTTACACCCGTAACGTTCATTTCGCATTCATGACTCCTCCTAAAATTGTCCATTACTTGCAAAATATCCTTCCCAAAAGAACCTGCGACCATTCTTATCACAACTAGATCGGTTTTGCTCGCCGTTAGATCCAGAACTACACATAGCTTGATTCTCGTAACACCAGGGATATGTAGGAAACTAAGGAATCATGGTTCGACCCCATTTTTCAAATCACATCATTCCCCGCTCAATTCGGCCAAAATTGGTCATCATTTTCTTTACCCGATAACTCTTTCATCATTCCCGGGTAAAGAGGGGCAACTGTTGAAACTCAATTTGGCCTCACATTTTTTCAAATAGTATATATACTTTCAAAATGTCATTTTGCATCATTATATAATTTACAATATTTATACAAGCATTTTTCATAATTTTCCATAATTTTTAGAGCTTTAAAATTAATTTTCTTACATTTGTATCTATATATATGCTTCATAATATTTTACTTTGTCTTATATAATTACATCTGCATTTTCCGAACTATTTATGGATTTTGTTTTGCAATAATAGCCTATACTTTAAAATTAATTTCATTTATCATTTTATTCAGGGTCGAAATAATTTTTATAATCTTTAGCTATTATGTAAAAATAGTAAGTTGCATAAATAGTTTTTTATATTTATTTATCTATTTTATTAAATTATTTTTCCTTTAATTTCATATATTTAAAATCTGGCCTAAAACAGGCCAAATTTCGGACCCAATTCACCAGCCCACACCCTAAAATTCCAGCCTAATACCAGCAACCCACTACCCCATACCCATCCACTAAACCGATCCACCTCTCATTAAATCCTGATCGTTGATCTTCGGAGATCAACATCCCATATGCCATCTCCCTCTTTTAATTACCCACTTCAAACCCTAATCCCCATTGTCCTAAGACCGCCCCCCGTTTCCCTCATCTCTCCTCCTCCCTCCTTCAGAAACCCTAGCCGCCTTCACCAACCTTCTCCGAATCTGATTAGTTCATGGATTCCTGCCATGATTCACTTACCTTTTATGGATTATCTCGTTGTTCCTTACAAGACTATGTTATTATATAGTACTTGCCCCTTTTTTGGAAAGTACCAATCTTCCGAATCAAAAGAAATCAGACTAGCTCCTCAAGATTCAGATGATTTTTTTGTCTATATACATTTATGGCATGATTATATGGGTCTGATTCACCAAGATTCTTCGCCCAATCTGAGATTCTGGGCAAAATTAGTGTTTGCCTGATTTTTCTCCTAACTTGGTTCTAAATTGATTTCCGCATATTTTTCTTTCCTTGTTTATGTTCGATTGATTGTATTTCCTTATTTATGTGTTGATTTTTATCACTATATAAACCCCTACACGATTTCCTTTTTGGACAGACTCTAATCACTGACGACCTTAATCACAATTATTCTCTTATACTCTGTACTATCCTAAATCTATTGCTCTTGGCCGGCTGAAAGCCAAGGCCTTCGGAATCCTCTCTAATGACCTCCCTAGTGCGAGCACTACTCAGGGTCCATTTGTGACTCCTGTGAACTCTGACGCACTAGGATTTGAGTCTTTTGGTTGTTCTCTTTGCTGGTGGAACTAAAGATGTTTCTGAAACATAGCTTTTCCCTCTTATTTTGTTTTACGAATCCTCAAACTGGTGAGTGTCTTAACTTTAGCAATTCTATCTTCTTTAGCTTGTTTTCAGTACTTCGCATACTCATATTATTTGTACTAATGTGACTCCAATATTATGTTATTTTACACGCTTTTGTAGCTATTATGTAATTTTAAGTCTCCTAGTGTCACAATTTGCCTAATGTCAAGACCCAAACCGATGGGCCGCAAGGGGCACCTGGTATCTTACTAAATCGGGTACCAATGTAACGTATCTTTCTTATTATATCATCATAGATAAGTGAGCCAGAAGGCGCGTCATGACACAACCAAAGTAAACATGAGAGAATACCCAACATAGAACAACCCAACCTGATATAGAAACTTATAACTGTGACATACGGGCCTATAAGGCCAATGTGATCCATTATATACTTTAAATATAGGCCGACAAGGACATACACATATCCGTATACATGGCATCTGTCTATAAGCCTCTAAGAGTACATACTTTATCCTAAAGGTCGGGACAGGCCCTGCTATACCAAATAATACACGTTTAAATCACACTGACCAAACAAGCAACTCCGAAGCAAATGGAGCGCACCAACATCTTCCGTTGAGTTGATATCCTTCTTGGAGGACTCTTGACCTGTATATCGAGACCTGCGGGCATGAAACGCAGCATCCTCAGGCAAAAGGGGCGTCAGTACAAATAATGTACCGAGTATATAAGGAAAGAAAATCGGTAAATAATAACATGAGAGAAACATGGAGTAAAACACTCGACATGTAAGTCAGAATAACTCTGTAAATCATGAAATACTCATAGTGTCATGCACATGCGTATGAATGTCATGTCGTGCATAGGTACATGTGTTCATAAGATCTTAAAGCCTCAGAGGGCATCCCTTCATATCATCTCGGTCGATGTGGGAAAATCATCAACGTATACTAGCTGATCAGGTGGTGGTACGTATATAACGCCATAAACGTTTCCCATATCCCATATATATATAATATACATATATACGCGTATAAAACGCCATCTGGTCATGGGTCAATATACATGTATAAATGAATGCAATGCGTGAGAAGTACATCAATAAATCTTTTGGAATGTCATGAGACTATTATTCCTTTGATTAATATCATGAAGTAAACTTTATCAACTTACATATTTTCTCAAACCCGTGAACAGATGATAGAATAATATGACACACGGGGAATCAAGAACATAAGCATCTCTAGTATTTCTATGAATAGAGTCATTTATGAAAATTGTGCATTTGCTCATTTCGTTTGTGTATAGATCATGCCAAAATAAAGAAGGGATAGACTTAACATACCTAATCTGGTTTTCTTGACAATCCCTCTAATTCACGTCAATTGCGACAACATGTAATCGGCAAGATCGGAGTAGGAAAAAATTTATATGACTTGAAAAAGATTGCACCGTATACCCTTAAATTCCGACACCTCACATTGCTAAGATGCTAAGAGATCCTTTTTGAAATTTTGTTTCAAGAACTTCACGTTGTTAAGATGAAAACTTTTTGTTTTAATTAGTTGTGGCCTTCATCTCTCACATTATATAGACATCAACATCTCACGTAATAACTTAGGATGATCACTTATAATTTTGTGGGTTGTGGGCCCCACTTATGTATGACTTGGCCACCAATAATTCCTCCCATTTTACCACCTTTCAAAGTGACTTAAGAGTCACTTAAATGATCATATGTTGCTGCCACGTTGGGGCTTCTTAAGCTTATCCACTCATTTTCTTAATTAACTTGTTAATTCCCCACTAATCCAATTATTATCTAATTATCCACATAATTAAGAATTATCTCAAATTACTTAAAATATTACTCACGTTTAACCCATTTTATACACCTTATTATCATGGTCATGTGGTACCTTCTATGGTACTAGTCCATAAATACCAGGTATTATAGCTCGGATCGTATTTTATCCCAAATTGACAAACTTCGACGAAACTCGCTTTCTTCGATTCTCTTACCCTCTCTCATTCAAGAATTTTCTAATCACTTGTTTGAAATAGCATAATAGTTATAACCTCAAAAATAATCTCATTCCCGAGCTTACGTCGATTAACTTACGACGAAACTTTAACGTACGAAAATGCGGGATATAACATCTCATTTTCGAGCTTATATCAATTTACTTATGGCGTGCTTCCACGTTTGAAAACATGGGGTGTAACATCATCCCCCTATGAAATATTCGTCCTCGAATATTGACTGACGCACTTATCATTCTCATAACTCGTAGCTCTTGCCAATATCTTAATTTTCTCCTTAACATTTAGGCAACTGTTCTTTGAATATATTCAAAGGCCAGGGCATTTCCCCCTTTAGGCCTCTTTCTCACACCACAACTTGTGGTCGGAATTCTTCCAATCTCCTAATTGTTGCTACCTTCAGTTATGCAGCATGTATGACTTTGCCCTTGTATGTGCGCCTATGCGACTCTTCTCTCCTTTTTCCTCCAGCTTTTAGCCGATATCTAGGCTTTACTTTGTGAACATATATAGAATCATGACAAGTTGTTCCTATAGGTGTCTATGGCTTTACTACATTTAGGTAGGCCACACTATACCATAACTCTTACTTCGATTTACCGTTACTGAGGTCTGCTGCCAAACTCCAGGTTACTCTTGCTGCTTATCTTATATGTATAAGTCTAAGTCCTTTAATGCTTCCTCATTACTGGTCATCTTAAGAATGACGGCCTAATCGCATCTCATACTTTGTAACTTTTATCCATCCATTGTTGATTCACCTCAATATTGATCTATAATCTACCACTGACAACTTGACCTTTTATGTAACATTGCCGCTAGGGCTCCCGTCTCATCGGGGAACATCTAAAATAATTAGACCGATCCACCCAGGACGATACCATGTCATCATAACCATATTTTATAGCATCCCAATGTGATTCACCTTACATAGGTATTTTAATTCTGTACAATTCATGAAATCATTTTCTGTTCTTCTTCAAATCATTACGCAATCCTTTAATTGTCACAATTACACCCGCATTCTATTACCAGGGTAGCATTCCATCTCTTCTAAATACTACTAGTCTTAGACTCATTTGAGTTCATTCAGGTTGTACTGAGCTTTCTATAACTTAGACAAAGCATCGGCTCTTTTGTTTTCACGGGCTTAATATCCCGAGGAAGTATCCATTTTTGCCACCTTCTCATTTGCCTTTTCTTATCTGTACTCATGTCTTCATAAAACCTTGTCGCTATACCATACTTTAGCTTGCGACCTATACATATCTGTTTATACTACTTTCAACCTTCCTTCAACTTGCTTGCACCATAGATTTCCTTATGCTATTCTAGAACATAAAGCGAGACATCGCATCGTCTCTAACTCTTCTTTACCCTTTTAACTAGGCCTCTCGATACCTAGAAACCATAGGCTGGAAGATATGCCACTGACGACTCTGCTATCATTCCTGGTGTCACAGGGGTGTTTTATGTCACTCGGAATTCTGCCTGAGGTTCACCCTTATGCGGCAGTCAAGCCCAGCCTTCACTTCAGCCTTTCCAACACTTAGAATTATTTTAGGGACGTTTCGGACTTAGGCAAATTTAGGCTAAAAAAATAAAGTAAAGGCACACACGAGAATTACGGGAATTTCTCCCCAACTTGTATTAATAAGTGAATACAAGAACACAAAGAACCCAACCCTATGGCCAAGACAAAGAACTCCATAGTTCCCTGCCCCAAAACAAGTTTCCCACCCTTAGGAAAATACTTAGACGAATTTTGGCTAACTCAAATGCCACAAGCTAAGTTCTGCCCCCTTTGGAAAGCCTTATGCACATATTTATAGTGCAGGCTGCCCAATTACATTTGGTAGGTTTAAAATATTCAGTTGACAAGCCCCAACTGATGGTCAAACACTAAGACATGATACAAAAAATGTGCTCACTCCTTTAGCCCATGATCAACCACGTTTTGGAAGTGGTTGTAACCGACAACTGCCTCCCATGTGCCTTGCACACGTTTTTGAACTGATGCTTGTGCACAACATGTGCCTGCTTTGCCCAGCTGCTGCGTTCCCAAGGCTGGCATTGCGCCCAGCCTTGCCTTTGACTCTGCTCTGCTCCAATGCCAGGGCCACAGCTTGCCGCCCCTTGACTTAGCCGCACACGAACACTGCCACAGCTGCCCGCTTGTGTCTCGCCCCCAACTTGATCAAATCTGCCCGCATCAATTATTCTTGCTTGTCCCACATTGCCTTGTCTTGACTTGCCATGACTTTTCCCCTGCTTTTACATGGCTTTGCTTTGCCATGGTTATGACAACCCGCACGTCTAAGTGAGATGCACCTTGCCTCCGTTCAAGGCGCGTTTGTCAAGCCCGCATAGTCCGTCATGCCAAGCTGCCCGTCATGATGTTTCCCCATTTTTGAGGTTGTGTGCCAAGTCCATCATGAAAATAGTTGTCACAACCCACACCTGTCGAGGACCTTTGTCAAGGGGCTAACAAACCACCCTCACTAGAAGAATTCGTCGTCCTCGACGAAGCAGTTTCCGCATTTTTCAGCACCACCATAGGTCCTAAATATGTTGTCTCGTGCTCATGTTCTTCCTCGTTCAGCTCTTCTTCACCTTTTTCTTCAGTAAACAAAGTTGAGAGTCGTTCAAGTTTTGGACAGTCCCTCGCCATGTGTGGTCCTTTGCAAATAAAACAGCCATGAAACTTGTTGTTTTGTCCCTTGTTTGTCGAAGGTCCGGCGCATTGCCTTTCCTTTCCATTGCCATTTCCCTCAACAGCATTACCCTTGTCATTTCCGTTCTTCCTCCACTCTTTTGCCTTGTCTTTGTTCCCGTTTTTGAACTTTGAAGTAGTAGAGAAATCAGAACCATCTTGTCCCAACCGGAAATCACCCAATGCATCCGCCAACTGCCTCTCATGTGCCTTGCGCACGTTTTTGAACTGCTGCTTGTGCACAACATGTGCCTGCTTTGCCCAGCTGCTGCGTGCCCAAGGCTGGCATTGCGCCTAGATTTTCCTTTGACACTGCTCCTCCCCAATGCTAGGGCCACAGCTTGTCGCTCCTTGACTTAGCCACACACGAACACTGCCACAACTGCCCGTTTGTGTCAAGTCGCCCCTAACTTGATCAAATCTGCCCGCATCAATTATTCTTGCTTGTCCCACATTGCCTTGCCTTTACATGCCTTTTCCCCTGCTTTGACATGGCTTTACTTTTCCATGGTTATGCCAACCCTCACGTCTAAGTGAGATGCGCCTTGCCTCCGTTCAAGGCGCGTTTGTCAAGCCCACATTGTCCGTCATGCCAAGCTGCCCGTCATGATGTTGCCCCATTTTTGAGGTTGTGTGCCAAGGCCATCATGAAAAATCCTGGTCACAACCCACACCAATCGAGTACCTTTGTCAAGGGGCTAACTTTCCTGGTTATTGAATCCCGGTGCTTCTACCTTCTATCTGAAGTCTGGACCATTCACAATCTTCTGTAGGTTGTTCAGCTTTACCTTACTTGCTTTAAAATCTCGCATCACATCTTTTATTTATTTTATGACATCCCTTCCACATTTGTATAGTTCATACCCACAACTTGAAGCTTTATTATAATACTTGCACCTCTGGTGCACACACAATCCGGTGGGAGCTTCATTCTGACTTCTTATAAGGTTGGTACTCTTCTAACTGGATTTATCGTAGAACCTTTATAAAATATGGCTACTGTATTGTCTCTCTTGTACCTCTATTATTAAGAGTGATTCTGCAATGTTCCCAATCACGATTTCTATAATTTTCTAGGTCCAGTAATCAAACTCCTGACTTACTTAGTTGATGTAACTCTGTAGTTTCCTGTTCCTTCTGATCAACCTTTATGTAGGCTTAAGCTATCTCCCAATCTGTGGCTCATGGTGTGATGACCCAAAAGGTCATTCTGTATAAATTTAACTAAAAATGTGTTCCGAAGCCCCGAAAGCCTCCGTTAATCTCACCTCGATGTGCGTGCGCAGCCCGGGCGCGTAGCTGGGAAGCCTTTATGTGGAAATGTGTTAAGCAGTTGAATTTGTAATAATTAACTGAATAAAGTTGACTTCGGTCAACATTTTTTATAAATGGACCCGGAGCCGTGATTTGACGGTCCCGGAGGGTCTGTAGGAAAATATGGGACTTGAGCGTATGCCCGGAATCGAATTCCAAGGTCCCAAGTCCGAGAAATGAATTTTTAAAGAAACTTTTTTTCTGAAAATAATAAAGACTTTTGAAAATGAATTTTGATGTGAAACACGTGTTACCGGGCTCGTATTATGGTTTCGGAGCCCGGAACAAGTTCAATATATATTATGTGAGTTATCTGTAAAATTTGGTAAGAAACGGACTTGGTTTGACGTGTTTTGGATCAAAAATGGAAAATTTGATAGTTTATGAAGTTTGAGAAAATTCTATGGATTTTGGAATTTAATTCATTGTTTTTGATGTTATTTTGGTGGTTTAATTACTTGAACAAGTCCGTAGTATGATTTTGAAGTCGTGTGTGTATTTAGTTTTGAGCCCCGAGGGCTCGGGTGAGTTTCAGGTAGGTGTCAGGGTGCTAAAAGGTTGCAAATCTGGTGTTTTAATGCATTTTCTGGTGTTCAGGGAATTACCCTATGTGAACGCACTCAAGGGCGTGTGAACGCACGGGGTAAAAGTGGGGTCTGAGGGCAGGGTTCAAATAACTCTATGCGAACGCACCTCTTAGGCTGCGAACGCGGAGGGAGTCCTAGGCTAGGCAGTGCGAACGCGGGGGAGTGGGGGCGAACGCATAGGGTAGGAGGAGACCTGGGGGCTAGGCATCAATAACCCCGTGCGAACGTGTCACGACCCCAAATCCTAACAGGCCGTGATGGCGCCTATCGTGGAACTAGGCTAGCC
>ML298235.1:0-20321 GCA_005239495.1 Nicotiana undulata | reverse complement strand
TTTTAGCAGAGTTAGATTTATCTATTCTTAGATGCTCATGGCTATTGACTCCAGTTCTTGGGAGGTTGGTTAGACTATTATTGGGACGTTAAGACTTATTTATATAAATTGTGATGTGGTTGCTTGCTTATTATTTAATTGTGAACTATTATAATTGAATAAATGCGTAGTAAAGTTATGGTTGGCTAGCCTAGTTCCACGATAGGCGCCATCACGACCTGTTAGGATTTGGGGTCGTGACATAAGGTTGCGTACTCACTTCCCTCCTTAGACCCCACTTGTGGGTTAACACTGGATTTTTTTAATTATTTTTTTGTTGTTGTTGTCATAATATTTATGATCGCCTAAGTGATATCTATTTGATTGCGTATTAGTTATTACAAGGATATATCATTTTCTTTCTATAAAATGGGAGATCCTAGTCCATAATAAAAACATGTGATCATTGACAAAATCGTACGACATATCCAAAAAATATAAAATATTCTTGGTGAACTTTTAGTATTTATGACACAATGCTTCTTTGAGAAAACCTATTTAGATATTGAACAAAATAAGATGCATACATAAACCTTATTGGTATATATTCCTTATCCTGCCGCAGTATTTGACAAAAGTATCATAACTTGTTGTTGGCGCGTTGCAGTACCTAAGCAACATTAAAGAAGCAAATATGGAGTTATAGTTCCGTTGAAGCTAGTCAAACATTAAAGAAGTAAACATGATAAGTTTAGTTCCATATATGTGGAGGAGTGAAACCGTGTCAAGGATATGGTGGTCAAGGATATGGCGATAATAGGTATTTCCCTATATGTCTGTTTCCGCGTATGGCTATGGTGACTTTGTATCTTCCATCAACACATATATCAAATAATTTTATTTGTCAAACTTAGATAAGTAGAAAGAAATCATATATATTTATGTAAATCATGATGTTCATATCTAACCTACGTATGAGAATATGTTATTTTTATGTTTATACTAGATGGCCGGTGTCCGTGCGGTGTCATACATCATTGTACCACTGATCCACAATATTTTTGTAGTAAAAAGGTTTGACACTGAAAAGATAATTTTTTGTTTGTTTCAATTGTTTAGCAAGATAGTAAAAAGAAAGAACACTATCAAGCTAATTAGATACTAACATAATTATGATGCATGGTATTTGAGGAACAAACTTGTACACGATATGAAATATACATTTATAACTGTACATTCTTCTACCTACTTCCACGAGAGACAAAATCGGATGCATTTCTTAAAAAAGTCAATCACCCCATTATCTTTGTTGCCGTAATTCTTCTTTGCAGTAGTATTGCAGTGATATTCAACAAAGTATGAGAACCTGCTTACACGTACAATTCCTAAATTTCAGATTCACTTGGAAAAAGAAGAGGAAATAGATGTTAAACCAATACGAGGACCAACTCATTATGTTTCAAATGAAGAAAAAGATATACGACAAAACCTAATTGTTAATGAGCTAGGGAGAGATGTGGGCTTACTTTTAGTATTTTCCAAATGTCGAATACACATTAATTATTAGAATCCATTTACTTTGAGTAGATAGATTCTTGTGATTTAATTTTGAATGGACTCTATTCTCAATACATAAAATAAGAATTGAATGGCAGAAAAGTATGTGCAAATTCCATAACTGAGTTGTTTAAGTAGTCACACCTAATGTTTTCATGTGTCAATTAATATGTATCAATCAAGTAATCATTCCATTAAGGTGTAAACAATACCAACTAACTCAAAGTATCATTAATGATATATTTATTTGTGTCAACTTTTGCCATCACTGGAATTAATCGTCAATAATATCATGGTCCTTTTCAAGCCATGAATTACAAAGTTGCACCAGGCAAAGGTCAATCTAGCATAAGCTCTCGCAGATTTTTTTTAATCTTGTTACAAGATCATCTCATTCTTCACCATCTAAATCAAAACACTTGAAAATTAGACTATCAATTTCCTTCAACATTTTTCAAGGGAGCCACATAAAATGTGCAGATGAAATAGAACAGCTCTAGCACTTCCTTTTTAATTCTTTGAATATGTGAATCTAGTGAAACACAATTTTTGTGGGAGAGTGCATAAATGTCGGCATCCATGTTTTACCACAACGAACCAACAACCTAGTGTCTTCCTTTAAGGTCTCACATTTTTGGCTTCATGTATTCACACCATTTTTAAGACACACGGAAAACCAATAGGAAATAACTTTTGAAATTTCAGAGGATTTCAAGAAAATACAAAATGACCTTAGGAAATGTTTTAGTAGAGTGTCTGCTAATACAAGATTTGGCAAAATAGGTTACACTATCCTGCCCTTAGTGAAAAAGTATTTTTTTTTCATTTGTCGATCTTCCTTCCTCGAATGTGTTGGGAAAAATAATCATCCCGCTCGTAAATAATATCCAGGAATATAATAATAACACAAGAGAGTAACAACAACACTAACTCTTTTAACGAGGTAAAATACAATACCCAAGCGGATCATATTACCACTGATATTACAACTTAGTAGAGTCAAGAGACTACTATAATTTTGAATGAAATAACACTTTAAACACCTCACTACAATATTACTCACACTCACTATTTATCTCACATACTATAATATATAGATTACTCTCTCTAACTTATGTTGCTTCTCTCTTATTTTGATGTGATTGAAATGAAGGAATACATCCTTATTTATAGAGGTGAAGAACCTCTCAACGATGTCATGGGTGACATCAGAAAATAGTGAACCAAACTTGTCTTCCTTCACTTTTTGACTTTCCTTGCCACACAAAATATTTGTTTAACAAACTTGGATTGGACGGTGCTGACTTTGCCAAAGGAAGTTGTCTTCATACCTGTTTTACGAATCCGAAAACTCTCTTTACTGAGCGAGACTCCATCCGCCTGCCTTTTCAGATACGAGTGAGTGAGCGCTTTTTCTGCATTTTTCTTCTTCATTCTAATTCTTGATCTCAATCTCTGAAAATAAAGTTTGAGAGGTTTATTAAAAAAGTCTGCAAAGTTCAACCTCCTTCTTGGCAATGCATTCTCTGATAAAGTGATACCGTGTGTCTATATATTGTTTGCTTCGATCATGATACGCCGAATTCTTGGCAAGTACCTGTACGGATTTTTTTGTCAATACAAATCTCTATAGCTTCAATTTGTTGTAAATTGAGCTCCTTCACTAATCTTCTCAGCCAAATAGCATGACATGTACAATGAACTCTAAGAACAATGAAATTTTTCTTTGAACTCCAATAAATAACATAATCACCCAAGAAAAATACAAAGACAGATGTGCTTTTTCTATCATCAATATCTCCCGCATAATCACTGTCACAAAATTTCATAAGGTTGAAATTACTAGAGAAAGAATAAAATAACCCAAAGTCAATCGTACCTTTTAGGTAACGAAGAATTCTTCTAGTGGCTTTCAAATAAGTGGAGGTAGGAGCTTCCATGAAGCGGCTTACTACTCCAAGCGCAAAGAGTATATATTGCCTAGTACAAGTGAAGTACCTCAAACTTCCCACACGGCTTTTGAAAAATGTGGGATCCATTTTTTCTCCTTCATCAAACTTGGACAATTTTGTCTCACATTCCATATGTGTGTTCACGGGGTTGCAATCGAGCATGTTGAACTTTTTCAATATCTCTTTTGTATATCTTTCTTGAGAGATAAAAGTTTCATCTTCCATCTGCTTCACTTCTAGGCCCAAGTAGTATGACATGAGCCCCACGTCTGTCTTCTCGAACTCACGGGACATATATTTCTATAAAGCTTTAAAAAAACTTGAGTTATTACCCATGAAAATAAGATCATCAACATAAAGACAAACAATCAAGATATATCCATTAGTCTTAACTTTAAGGTAAAGAGGATATTCATGGATACAACGAGTAAACCCATTTTCTTGAAAATACTTGTTGATGCAACTATTCCATGCTCGCGGGGCTTGCTTCATTCCATATAAAGCTTTGTTAAATTTCAATACTTTATATTCATGGTATTGACCAGAAGCCCATTGGTTGTTCAACATAGACTTGTTCTTCAAGATAGCCATTCAAGAAGGCTGACTTGATGTCTAGTTGATGGATCTTCCACTTCAATTGCGCCGCCAAAGAGATCAACAAACGAACTGTCTCCATGCGAGCAATAAGTGTATATACTTCTTCATAGTCAATGCCTTGCCTTTACTTGTAGACTTTAGTCACAAGTCGTGCCTTATATCTCTCCACTCTCTATCAGCATTCTTTTTTGTCTTGTATACCTATTTTACTTCAATTGCGCGATGACCCTTAGGAAGAGTTGTTAACTCCCAAGTGTTGTTCTTCTCTATTGACTCGATCTTCTTCTCCATGGCTTGTCTTCACCTTTTGTCTGTAACAGCTTCATCAAAGTTCATTGATTCACTATCAGTAAAGATGCAATATAAAAAATCAAAATTAGTAACTTTTTCTGTGCCATCATAGAGCTCTTGAATGCTCATTTCCCTTTGAGGTTGATCATTTGAACTTTGTTGAGAAGAAGGAGATGCAACATTGGTCGGAGAAGGAGGTGGAGTGGTATCCTGCACAAGTTCCACGGTCTCTGGTTCTTCTTCATCACCAAAGTATGGAAGAAAATCATATGAAGTTTCTTCCTGAGCTTCCCAATTCCATGCCAATTCTTCATCAAATTCAACATCACGACTCACCACCATCTTTCCACTACTTGGGTTGTATAGCTTGTAGCCTTTTGAACTCGTATCATATCTAACAAACACATGCTTGACACTTCGATCGTCAAGCTCCGCTCTCCCTTTATGTGGCACATGAGCATAGGCTATGCTCCCAAAGATTCTCAAGTGCTTGACCCTTGGCTTTCTTCTACTCCATTCTTTTTTAGGGATCTGATCTCTAACATTCCTTGTTGGAGGCCTGTTATTCAAATAAACTGCACAAGATACAGCTTCTGCCCAAAAATCCTTAGGCATACTTTTAGCTTTTAACATACATCTAGCCATATTATGAATCATTCGATTCTTTCTTTCTACAAATCCATTTTGTTGGGGAATAAGGCACCGTTAGAGGATGGAGAATTCCATGAGACTGACAGAAGTCATTAAATTCTTTTGAAGTGAATTCGCCTCCCCTATCGGACTTAAAGCTTTTATTTCATAGACACTTTCTTTTTTCCCGAGTACTTTGAAATTTTTAAAAGGAGTAAAAGCTTCAGATTTTTGGTTCAAGAAATAAACCCAAATATTTCTACTAAAGTCATCAATGAAGAGAAAAAAAATATTTACTTTTACCAAAAGAAGGTGGATTGATTGGTCTACACACTTCAGTGTGAACAAGTTAGAGTGGCATGGTTGCTCTTAACTTGGACTCCTTAGGAAAACTCCTCCTTGCATGTTTTCCAAGAAGACAAGCTTCACAATTGATTGGGATTGTTGATTGATTGTATCCCATGCACCATGTTCTTTTCTCCCATTGATTTGAGCGCTTCAAAATTCAAGTGCCCAAATCGCATGTGCCAACACCATGATTCATCTTGCACATTAGTGTTTAACCCAAAAAATAGCTTTTAAGGTCAAAACAATAATTTTGTATGACGGGCCACAAGCAACCGATTCAATTCGAGAGATATAATTTTTGTTAATACAACGTGATAGAGAAGTGGAAAATAAATTTAATGACAGATAATATAATAAAAATGAAGCAGAGAAGAAATAATTCTTATTGAATAATCCTTGACAGGATGTTGAGCCGAACGGAGCTTGAGGGGCCAAACTGTGGCTAACTTGGAAGCAAGATGATATGAATTACAATGTATAAAATTGTAGAGAAGAAAGTTGGATCCCTAATTGTGATAAAACTATGTCTATTTATAGGGATAAATTTAAGTAACCATTCTCCTTGAATAAGGGGTCCATTATGAGCATTTACTCAACCCATCTATTACTTTTGGAAGATTTGTAACAGTTGTGTAAATGCTGGAATTCGTAACTGATGAGTTAATTTCGTAACTGATGAGTTAATTCCATAACTGATGAGTCAATCTCGTGGTTGATGAGTCAATCTCGTGGCTGATGAGTCAATCCCGTGGCTGTTGAGTCAATCTCGTGGCTGTTGAGTCAATCCCGTGCCTGTTGAGTCAATCCTGTGCCTGTTGAGTCAATCTCGTGCCCGTTGAGTCAATCTTCCAATTAATTGCCTTGTTCTGGCCGTTACAATCATTTATTGCATTTATTGCACGTTACATAATTGATTTGTAACTGATGAAGTAATGATGATAAATCCCATATAATTAGGGATTAATTTATTCCTTCCTCATTTGTAGTTATGAGATATTCTCCCGCACCTGTTTTGAGCTATTTATGATGACAATTCCGTGGCTAATAGGCACGGTACAAGTATGTTCGGTCCCGAGGGTGTTTCGCATATCATCTTCATATGTCATTCTTCACTTTTCTCCAAGCTTTGCTGACACGTGCTGCCATTTAATAGACCCACATGGCGAGTATATTTTTTGCCAATACAGATAGTCCCCTCACTTTCCGGTTATTGACTGTGATATGACCGGGAAGTGGAAGATTTGATCCTTTTCTCCCTTGCCTCTGCCTCATTAAAAACCTTGCCGGAAAAACCCAATAGGGACAAAAACCAGTCGAAGGAAAAAAGAGTGCAGAACTTAGAGATTCATATGACAACTCCAACGCTTATGCTCGTTTCGTCAATAATCAGTTGGTTTACCCCTGTGTTGTTTCGGGGTTTGAAGACAAATGTTTGCCTTATGTTTGGCAAGTTCGACATATAAATTTCGGCTTTGTTTTCTGCCTACTTTAATGTTTGGGTTTTTGTTTCACCCTTTAAGTCTTTTGCATGCTTTATTTTCGAGGTTTTAGTTTTACCTATGAGCTTTGCATATAAAATTACTCGTACCTTTTCATAGTAGGTACGGTGTTGCATATAGAATGCGAGACTTTTTGTGGTAGGTATTGTTTTATGAAAGAGGGCCCTTTTTGGTCGACACTTAATGAAGAAGACGTCTCAACTTCATAATGGTGTAATAATGCAATAGAGTGATAGGAATTTTTCACATGTTTAAGAATGTTTTTGTGAGAAGTTTTTATTTGAACTTTCACAACATTTTACATGTGTTATGATTATCATCTAAGACTCATGTTGCAACTGTTTTGTTTTAACATATTTGATAATCACTTGTATTTCGCAACTGTTTTTCAGAGGTAACAGTTTTTTCGAGTTAATACAAGGAGATAACTATTTTTCATTAGTAGCAGTTTTTGTAAATGTTGGGTTTTTACCCATAACTGTTTTTATTTGCAACAGTTTTATAACAAGTATGAGAGAAATGTATCGTGATTCGTAACTGTTTTATTTGAATAACAGTTTTCTACTTGAGTACATAGATTTCGTAACTGTTTTTTTATTATAACATTTTTTTTTTGACAAAGTACAATGATGATGATCTTATATCCCTAACTGTTTTTTGTCGTAACAGTTTTTGTATAAGTGAAAGATGTACATTTTTTCGTCGTAGCTGATATTTTGCCTTTTAACCTGAACACNGTGAATTTATTTGAGTGCTCTTACAGACTTGAAAAATATATATTGATGCATCGTTACATGTGCGATGTCTTAATGTTGCACCCTCAGGTGTCTAACTTCTAAATAAAAGAGGCCATTTTATATATTTAAACTCTATGAAAAGGACGTCTCCTTTTCATTCAGGAGTAAAAGAGGATCGATTGATCTTAGTAGACTTTAAGTCTATGGAAGTATTAATCCTGGTAGGATTTCATGGAGTATTGATCTTGGTAAGACATTGAGTCTGGGGGAATACTGCTCCCAAGTAAATATATATCTTAGTAGATTTGTCTTGAAGAGACATTAAATCTGATTGGATTTTGAATCCANAGTCTGTGGAAGTATTAATCCTGGTAGGATTTCATGGAGTATTGATCTTGGTAAGACATTGAGTCTGGGGGAATACTGCTCCCAAGTAAATATATATCTTAGTAGATTTGTCTTGAAGAGACATTAAATCTGATTGGATTTTGAATCCAAATTGGAGTATATGAACATACTTCCAAGTAGAGAGGGACACATGTCCAAAATAATATTTGAGATGTTCGGGATAATCGATCCGAGTCATAATATAATTAGCCATTAAGAAAGGCTTTTAACTTGAATGGTCGTTGATGGACCGAATATAAACCATGTGTTTTCTCAAAGTGAACTTTATTCTGATGGCATATTTGCATACATTTATGTTGACTTGAACATAAAAGCCTCGTTTATAATCGTGGGATTCTTGACTCGACATGGAGTTCTTGATACTTTTTGTGTAAGAGTAGTATATGCATTTTTGAACATCTCATTCAACACTGTTTGGAGTGTTTTATGCTTGATATGAGCAATACAACTGACNAGTTCTTGATCCTTTTTGTGTAAGAGTAGTATATGCATTTTTGAAGATCTCATTCAACACTGTTTGAAGTGTTTTATGCTTGATATGAGCAATACAACTGACTGAGTTGAGATTGCGGTAAATAATGTCGGAATACTCTTTTATCTCCCAAAGCAATCGATTGTTTGAATCACTTCTTAAAATGTCAAGTCGGATTGACTAATCTTCAAGTATAAGTGATCTCCCTAGTGTTTGAGTTTTGAGGTATGAGAACTCAAACACTAGAATCATAATTTGACAGTCCCCAGTTTAATAATCTCGGATAGGATAGCCAGTTCCGTTGTTGATGGACTTTCAAATGGTCCAGTTATAGCATAGAGACGATACCGGAGCTCTTTCTTTATTTTTTACTCTGTCGGGAAACTACAAAGGTTCCAAAACATTTTCGAGGACCAAGCGATACCTTGCCTTATTACCGGAGTAATTTTTACGGCTTTCTTTGTAGATTTCTCGCATCATATATTTTGTTTGTTTGGTACATGTGGCATTTTAGCTTTTGGAGCCTTGAATATTCTCAAATATGATTCTCCTTCAATAAGGCAGTACCGGATGAGACACACTCAGAGTTGTCGAGAGCGTGCTTGTCTGTGGGTAAAGTCCCATTCTGCAAGTAATCAATGAAGTTATTATGCCAAAATTAAATTAGTCGGGCTTACCTCATTTTCATTCTAATTTGAAGATAAATCAGGGATCGCCTAGATAAGGGATGACTTGATCCTGATATTGTTTGATCCGAAAATGATATTTCTCAATAAGAGTCCAGAGTTGCTTCTGGAGTCAGTGATATTAGCAGTAGATCCGAGACTAGCACATCCGACTTGATTTTCTTAGGCTGCATAGTTTTCTTGGATTTGATCAATTGTCAAATCAATACTTATGCTTTGGGTCCCCAGCTAATTCAAGCCTGTATCATATTCTTTATACTCATCTTTATTGTTAGTAATAAACTAACTTTTGTGAAATCTAAATACTTTTGTGTGGTAGGGATTAAGCATTGTCCTTAACCAAGGACTTTTAATACTTGTGGACTTAATTGAGTAATAGGTCCAGATCCCGAGAATTATGACAGAAATAACATGTACTTTGATTTCAGCTTCAGGTAATATGCTCAAGCAAAGATTAGTCATGAAATCTGCTAGACTTGTGTTTTTATGGCCGTATGTGGCTGATAAATAATATCATATTACATAAGTTTGACTACTCATCTAGCTAGTCTTGCTGACAATTCTCATTTATGCAAAATATTATATAATGAAAATATAGTGGCTACGAGAATTGAATGATATTAACAATAAAGCCTTAAACTTAGGGCAATAGCAATTAATGCCAACTTCTCAAAATATAGATATACAATTTCCATGTGTAAGAGCATTCTATAATAGATAAGAGATTGTGTACCTTTCTCTCCTTGAATTAAGATTGCATTTACCTAGACATCCGAGACAATGTGGCATACTAGCAACTATCTTTCTCCTCGGAATTTTGAAAGTGATGATGGGTTGATGTTAGCAACGAGTCCGAATGATTCAAGTTTTCGGACTAAATTGACCTTTCGAGGTTTCATAACTTTATCTTTTATTATTTGGATCTGGTTTCTTCTTTTGCTTGACCGGATTATACCGCGGGTCAATATTGAGCATATAAACCATTATCTCCGGTGGTACACCTGTTATGGTTACAATGGTGGCAAGAAAAGCAATTTGCATTAGCACGTAAAAGTATAATCAACTTACCTTTAAACTCGGTGTCGAGTCTCGACCAGCATAAACCTTCCTATTTGGGAATCCAATGATAATTTCTGGTTCTTCAGCATTTGATCTCGTGGCTTTTGATTTTTTCGGTTCAATGATTGTATCCGAAATTATTTGTGTAATTGTCCATGGCTATTAATGAACCTTCTTCCTCGTAGTCTTTAACTATCCATCCCGCACCTATCTTTTCTTTTCCAGTTGTCAGGTGCGGTATCGTTGTAAACAATCTCGTGGGTGTTTTACCCCTGCTTTTCCTAACCTTCATTCTTCTCCTGTGGAAATTTTTAATTTTGCAAGGTGATTCCTTACCTGTTCGAGAAGGTTCGGATCTTTTTCAGCCCGTGAAGAAAATACCGTATCTCTTTGCTCGGACCTATTTTTGACTTTCATTTGAACATCCGTGCCTTTCTCCATTTAAAGCTCGGTGCTGCATATCATTCTCGTGGGATAGTTGAGAATTCCCGGAGGTGTTCTATCCGCTCGTCTTGTTCCTTGATCTGTTTCTGTCAAGTTAGAACTAAATTGTGCAAATTAAAATTACCTGATGTACCTGAACTTCATGTGTCAGTACTATTTGGCGTAGATTCTTTAATAAATTTTGGTACTAATAGTTGTGGTACCAATATGCCGATGTACATTCTCTATTTTTCTCTGCTTGTTGCTTATATATCAGTATCATGGCTATTATTGCCTTTTCCTTTCTCATGGTAAAGCCATCTCAAGCTTGGTTGTCCTCAACTGTGTTGATTGGCAAATTTCGGCCATGATGAAGGTTTAAACTGAAAGCAAACAAATATCAACAAAAATGGTTAGTATCTTTGATTGAATAGCAAATTTGCTTGAGTTTCCCGGTAACGGAACCAAACTGTTTAACCCAAAAAATAGCTTTCAAGGTCAAAACAATAATTTTGTATGACGGGCCACAAGCAACCGATTCGATCCGAGAGATATAATTTTTGTTAATACAACGTGATAGAGAAGTGGAAAATAAATTTAATGACATATAATATAATAAAAATGAAGCAGAGAAGAAATAATTCTTATTGAATAATCCTTGACAGGATGTTGAGCCGAACGGAGCTTGAAGGGCCAAAATGTGGCTAACTTGAAAGCAAGATGATATGAATTACAATGTATAAAATTGTAGAGAAGAAAGTTGGATCCCCAATTGTGATAAAACTATGTCTATTTATAGGGATAAATTTAAGTAACCATTCTCCTTGAATAAGGGGTCCATTATGAGCATTTACTCAACCCATCCATTACTTTTGGAAGACTTGTAACAGCTGTGTAAATGCTGGAATTCGTAACTGATGAGTTAATTTCGTAACTGATGAGTTAATTCCATAACTGATGAGTCAATCCCGTGGCTGATGAGTCAATCTCGTGGCTGATGAGTCAATCCCGTGGCTGTTGAGTCAATCCCGTGGCTGTTGAGTCAATCTCGTGCCTGTTGAGTCAATCTTGCAATTAATTGCCTTGTTCTGGCCGTTACAATCATTTATTGCATTTATTGCACGTTACATAATTGATTTGTAACTGATGAAGTAATGATGATAAATCCCATATAATTCGGGATTAATTTATTCCTTCCTCATTTGTAGTTATGAGATATTCTCCCGCACCTGTTTTGAGCTATTTATGATGACAATTCCGTGGCTAATAGGCACGGTACAAGTATGTTCGGTCCCGAGGGTGTTTCACATATCATCTTCATATGTCATTCTTTATTTTTCTCCAAGCTTTGCTGACACGTGCTGCCATTTAATAGACCCACATGGCGAGTATATTTTTCGCCAATACAATTAGCTTTCAAACACTTTGCATCTATTGTTTTAAGATTCAGAGACAATAATCTATTCTTTGTCATATACACTTTAGCAATTAGAATTCCTCTTGAATCACTAAGCCAAAGATGCATATTTTTCATGCAGATGTCATATTCCTTTTCAAGAAGTTGGCCCAAACTCATAATATTACTTTTTAATGGCACATAATAAACATCTTGAAATAGCTTGTGACTACTATATTTATAGGATATCAGAATCGTACATATCCCTTCGATTTGAATCTTTGAGGTATCTCCAAAGGACACATTACCTCTCACCGTTTTATTGATCTCCACAAACTTTTATTTGCATCCACACGTATGATTGCTTTTTCCATTGTCCAAATACCATGAGCTGCAATCATCCATATTTTCTTCATTGAGTGTCATCAACAACGTTGACTCATATTCTTCTTTTTTGTCGTCAACAAGGTTAGATTTTTCTTCAACATTGCTACGACATTCTCAAGAGTAATGGCCAAATTTATGACATTTATAATACTCAATTTTTGATTTGTCATATCTTTGTCCTTTATTTTCTTGGTAGTAGCCACGTCTTCTTCCTCCTTTTTGTCCATGGCCACGACCTCTGATTGTTTGGTGGATTTTAACATCATTTTTGAAGTTGTTACCATTACTTCTTCCTCTTCCATTACCGCCACGGCCTCGTCCTCTTCCATTCCCTCGATAGCTCTTTTCACCTCCATAATTCTTAAAGGATGCCTGAGTTTAAAGAAGTTGCTCCAATGGCACTTCTTGTCTCCGTTTGATCTTTTCTTGATGGACCTGTAAAGAACCCTCCAATTGCTCTACCATCATAGAGTCTAAATCTTTAGACTCTTCAATAACACACACCACAAAATCAAATATAGGTGTTAAAGTGCGAAGGATCTTTCTACCATACAGATATATTCTATGTCCTCCCCGTATCTTCTTAATTGATTTACAACAACCTTCACTTTTGAACAATAATCCGAAATACATTCAGATTCTTTCATTTTTAAAACTTTCAGCCCTTAGAGTTTGAAGTTTTACCTTCCTCACCTTGTCAACTCCTTGAAGAGAATTTTATAAAATCTCCCAAGCTTCCTTTGAGGTGGTAGCATCTGACACCTTCTCAAACATGGCATCTTCCAAACATTGGTGGATGAGTGTATGGCTTGTTGATCCTTCTTCCTTGTCTTTTCCAAGACCCCTTTCTCATTTTGAAGCAGAGTTTCCTCATTATCAGGTTTTGCATACCCTTTATCTACGATTTTCCACACATCCTGAGAGCCAATAATGGCTTTCATACGTAGACACCATTTCTCATAATTATCTTTTGTGATACAGGGGTACTGAAAAGACAGCATACCATTATTTACCATGGCCCTAATACCACGTTGTTGGAAAAAATAATAATCCCACCCAGAAACAATATCCACAGAAAAAAATAATAACACAGGAGAGTAACAACGACACCAACTCTTTTAACGAGGTAAAATACAATACTCGAGCGGAGCAATATTACCACTAATATTACAACTTAGTCGTGTCAAGAGACTACTACAGTTTTGAAAGAAATAACAACCATTATTTAAACACCTCACTACAATATTACTCAAACTCATATTTATCTCATAGACTATAATATGTGGATTACTCTCTCTAATTTCTATTGCTTCTCTCTTATTTTGGTGTGATTGAAATGAAGGACTACTTTCTTATTTATAGAGGTGAAGATCCTCTCAAAGTTGTCATGGGTGACATAAAAAATAGTGCACCAAACTTGTCTTCCTTCCCTTTTTGACTTTCCTTGCCACACAAATAGTTGTTTGACAAACTTGGATTTGGACGGTGCAGACTCTGGCAAAGGAAATTGTCTTCCTTTCACATGGGATGGACCCATCAGAATGTATATTCTATTGATACATATTAACACATCAAAAGTTGCATTATGTTCGCATATTTTCAAGCTAAAACGCAAGTTGAAAGCAATAGCATGTCGCTACTTTATCACTATTAATTGTATTGACATCATTTACAAGTATATATGTATACGAAACATTAGTGGATGTAAGTATTAACTAAACCAAATGTAATTAAATTCTGAATCGTGGAGATAAATGTCATTGATAAGATGAAGGGAGAGACTTTGATGGTGTTGTTGTAATGTTCTTGAGCACACTAATATGGATGATTTTGAGTTTCAAGAATTTCACTGGCTTGAGGAGGCATGACAGTTTCATAGACACTTGGGCGGAGAGAAAAGAACTGAAAATCTTACCCAATTTATGTCAAGAGCTCTTCTAAGTTACACATATTCAAGTCCCTTTTTCTATAATACTGGGATTTCGCTACAAAATGGAATAAATTCTCAGCCCTTCTTAGCTAAATTATAAGGCTAACAATTGTTTATTCCATTTTTGTAAGGTTGCGAAAATTTAGCATTGCTTCCTATAAATTTGAAATAGGCGCAACTCAAATATTTGTACCACATAAATAAGGAAAGACTTTTATGTAATCAAGTTAGATTATGTAATAGCTTTAAAGTGAACAACATACAAGGATCAGACAGCACATATATCACCTAATAAACAGATTCAAGAGGATAAGCAATCCTTATAAAGTTCTCTTAGAGTAATCAAGATAAGAGATAATGTATATATATATATTAAAGCTAGATTATACATTTTAGTATCTAGATTACACAGAGCTTATTTATTGAACCGTAAATTAGTAGCCTGGTAACTTCTCAAACTCAAATGTCATTCTGCAACGATAGTTACATCAGACGATTATAAGCCATAATCGATGTAGACAAGGACGGTTAGGGTATTCGATAAATCTCTGCTTAGATCACCGGTAAGAAAATCCTTACTTCGACACAAAAATACATTTAACTCTATCTAATGAAATGCCTAGCTAATTGCAGCTTGATCGACACCTTCATTGCTATTGCAATTTATTATTTCATAGTGAAAACTCTAAAACAAATCCAAGTTTCATATGTTTCGGCTTCCTTGAAAAGCCCTTATGTTCTCTATTTCTCTCCTGCATAGAATATTTTATCACTTCTTAGGCCATCAATAACAGCTTGATGAACCAGAGAACCAACATAACCTCAGTTATCTTCGAGATAACCATCTGAAGCCTAAAACAATGTCTACGTGGCCTCATTCTCAATGAAAACAAATAATGATCTTTTGGCTCGATTAAATATCACACGTTGATTCAAGTGCTATGACAACATGCATTTGTGCTATGACATCGCCACAATTTTGCACACCATATAGCAAATTGTTCCATCAATAAAAAGATGTGCCGCTTAGTTCCTCAGCGGTACCAGTAAATTTAAAAGAGGCACTTCTTAACACGTCAATGTCAAGCTTCAAAAGCATATGTGAACTATCATTTAGCTTGAAACTTGAGCACTACACTTTTCGTCACTACAAGGTAAGCACAAGTAAAGCACTTCGTTACTCATCTATTCAAATTGTCAACATACATTAGGTAATAATTATTTACCCGTAAAACAGTATAATTGAATTTATACGTAGTTTCTAGACAAATGAACTAACTTGATCTTGAATAATGCAATAATTAAAGAAATATACAATACTTAAACTTAAAGTGTAGATGAAACAACAGAGATGAAAATTCTGGGAACAAGGTTTCCGGGCACAACAATGATGAAATAAAAAAGCAAGAACGTCGATTGTAAGAATGTAGTGTAAGTGTTTCCAGAAAATTCACGTCCTTTACAATGATGACTGAGCTCACAATCATATCTGTGTCTAGAGAAGGAGGTCATATGATCGTACCTCCTTTAATGTCAATTATGAGGGTCATTGATGAAGATGTAACGTTGAACATAAATGCCAAATTCTCTGTAACGGGCCGTCGCTCTTAATGCTGCAGAATTATTACTTATTAAGTGCTACCGGGCGCATAACATTTAATACACCTTTATGAACGTTATCCCTTCCGGTGACAAGCGGAATGGCTGTGTTCGATCTTCATCCATCTCCGTCTTGGGTTCCACGTGTCCTCTATTTTGATTCCCACGTGCCATAACATATTTTACCCAATACAGATAGTCCCTCTACTTTCCGATGACATAACTTTGTGTTACCGTGAAGTTGGTAGAAACACTCGTTTTAGCGAGAAATACTATAATTCCCTATTAAAGATACTGATGGTTGACTAGACGTCTGTCTCTCCGCATTTAATGCCCCGAAAATGCATCTTCCCATGATATATCACGTCTTTTGCCAAATATCGAGGTAATCCTGGCCAAGAATTTAGCCGCCAAAACTTTACTTATATGTATAAACTTCCACCCTTATATTCCATAGCTTTTCCAACCTCCTTCATCTAATCTTGCATATCGTTTCTTCATATTTTTCCTATTTCTCTTCAAACGAAATACCTTTCTTTCTTTCAATGGCTTCTTCCTCAAAATGTACCGGTTCTTCAAAAATCAAGAACAAAGCTGAGGACTTTGCTCCTCCAACAATGGGATCCATCATCCTTAAAAGTCTTATTAGCACAAAAGACCTTGAAGAGAAATTCCCTACTGCTAGTTCTCGTACCTGGGCCGTTAACATATATCCTTCTTTCATATGCCCTTCGAGCATTCGGGCTGTAAAGGTAGACTGTCACCGCCATGACTTAGAAATTATCGATCCCGATTTATCGGAGCGATTCAACCTTCCCAAGAAGGGTTTTACATATGTTTACACGTCTTCCTTTACATTGGGTGCGCTTTCTTTGAGTGGGGAGCTTGATTCCGTGATTGCGGAGTTTTGCTTCCGTTACCTGGTGTGTTTGACACAAGTAAGTCCTTCTCTGTGGAGGACGGTCGCTTGCCTTCGGCGTTAGTGCCAAGAAACTGGATAGGAGTTAACCTTAGCTCATACGATGAATCTCTATTCCCCCAAAATCTTCCACGGGGGAATGATAGACCTCTACAAGCGTGGCAACCATGCTTTGATGTCTATCATGGATGATGATAACTACTATGGGTGGATGGAACGCTTCTTTGCACTCGCCACCAACGACATCAATCTGGAAACGACTTCATCCTTTCCGGCCGCTTGGAATCGCACTCGTAAGCTCCTTGTTTAGTATTTATTTTTACTGAATATTTTTCTATAGCCGTATTGATCCTTCATACTTCGTTCATTTCAGCAACTCTATGGATGCCACTAGTGATCGATGATTTGGACCATTGGGTGCAAAAAATCTTGGATGTTGTGATGCCTGAGACTCGCTCGTGGAAAGAAATTTCCCCGAAATACGGGTGGAAGTCCAAGAATCATGGTAACTCAAAATTCGCCTTGTTTCAATTTTTCATGTAAATACTTGATTGATCTCTTATAACTTGTCTATGAAATTAGGTCTACACGCAGGCTCTATTGTTGTTCCCGATGATGATGTCTTGGCTGATCTTGTTGAAGCAGCGAGGCTGCTTCAGGAGGCACTTACTCGAACAGGTGGCTTTGGGCCTACTTCGAGATCAAATGTTTCTTTTACAGAGACCCCGACCAGAGGATAAACAACCGAAGAGAAGATTCTCCTTTGCAGCTGGGGAGGGAAAAGTCCGATGCCTCCGAGTCATCTTCGGTGGTGACGGTTAGTGGTCCTCCTTCCGTGTCATAGACACCGTGATGATTGATGATGATGAAGAGACTAGTGACGAGGAAGCTTCTCTACATAGAATACAATGATTCTCACCCTCTCAACAGGATACTCGACTTGTTGAGAGAGTTACACCAACAGAAGATGATGCCTCGGCACTTTAGAGAGAGTTTGATTTGGTAGATAATGTCAACTCCCATTTTAGGACCCCAATTTCTATGCCCGGCACTGCGAGGCTAAGTACCAGGTCCTTACCGTCTTTTATTAGTGAGCATCCAACAACCATCATTGCATTTGATGCAGCTGCTTCTCACTCTTCAACTCCATCAGATTCATTTTCACCTTCACCACTACCAGCAACTGCTACATCACTTTCGTCTTCATTTTTTCTTCCACTAGCAATAGCTACATCACTTCCATCGGCCGCACCCAATCATGAAGAAGGTGTTCCTCTTCCGTAGTCCCCAGTTCATGAGAATTTAGGGCAAAATTATGTGGGCCTTTCTGAAGATCCACAAAGGAGGAGGAACATTAGTCTTTCGATCTCTACCGGATGCAACTTTCTATCCCGGCCGGTGGAACTTGCTAATTATCTTAAGCCTTTGGCTTCAGAGAAAGACTAGGAAAAGATTCAGGCACTCTCGAGAGAGTGTTCATGAACAACACCATGCACAACGCCGCAACAATACGTTCCTTTCTTCCTTTGTTATTTATTTTACTTTTGTATGAATGTATTTTAAGTTTTACTTCTTCTTGTTTTGTAGGCCAACTTTCTTGATTCTGAGGGATTTAAGAGGTTGATTCGTGAGAAAGAGGAACTTACTTCTGAACAGAATCAACTTTTGGTGGAATGAGACCAAAATGTTCTCCGCCTCTCGGAACTAGAAACCAAAGCCACTGAGGTTGTTGTTTGGAGGCTCGTTTGCAGCAGAGCGAGCAAGAAGTGGTAACCCTTAGCTAAGAAATTATCCCTCTGAGGGTTAGATTTGATTAAGCTAAGGCCAAACTGGATGAAGTCCAGGGCGCCCTTCTTGTTGCAACCGAGCGCGAGGCTGCTACTGCCGAAACATTGACTAAGTTAGAAGCAACCTTGAACTTCAAAATCGAAGAGCTTGTTGTTGGGGGAGAAACACGCCCATCTAGAAGAGAAGTATAAGAAAATTATCTAACATAATAGGCTTTTTAGTTCAATTATCCGCGACCTTGATGTCAGCCTTATATCTGCTAGGTCCGCACGGGAAAATCTTTCTACCGAGGTAACCCAACTCAAGGAAGAACTTAATAGCTGAGAGGCTTCCCTCATTGTTGAAAACAAATACGCCATGCACAACATGAGGAGAAAAACCTTGGAAGTGGCCAAAGTTGGTGTCATTGGTTTTGATGCCGAAATTGCTAAGGCACGCGAGTTTGAGTTAGTTGCTAAAAGTGGATTCCCATCGAGGTCTGATGTACCTGGCCCTTCTGGTTCTAGTTTCGAATTTTCGGGAACTAAAGAAAAATCAAAGGATGACGATGCTGAAGACCGGACTGGGAAAACCTCGAGCCATCGATGGAACCATCTACCTCTCCCGGGGGTACGGGCACTTCTCTTCCTCCTCGTTCTCGAAACACTGTAGTTTATGTAACGACCCGGTCTGTCGTTACACAGTATACGCATCTATTCCTTTATTTCTGTCTTGTAGTAGCTCGGTTAGGCTGTTCATGGAGTATTGGGGTTGGTTGGTTCGGGGTCGGAGTGAAAATAGAGTGGATTGAGACACTTAGTCTCTAACAAGAGCTTTAGAGCTGGAAAAGTCAACCCGGAGTTGACTTATTGGTAAACGAACTCGGAATGTGGATTTTATGGTTCGGATAGCTTCGTTAGGTGATTTGGGAATTAGGAGTGTGTTCAGAATATTTTTAGGATGCCCGGTGTAGAATTAGGCTTGAATTGGCGCAGTTAGTATTTTGGCGAATTCCGGTTGATAGGCGAGATTTGGATCCAAGGGTCGGAATGGGATTCCGAGAGTTAATGTAGCTTCGTTATGTCATTTTGGACTTACCCGCAAAATTTCAGGTCATTTGGAGATGTTTTGGTTGGGTTTTTTATCAAGTGCGTGTTTCGGGGAATCCTAGGCTTGAATCGGATGAGAATTTATGGTTTTGATTTTGTTTTTGGTGTTTTAATGGCTCAACTAAGTTTGAATAACCATGTTGGATATGTTGGTAAGTTTGGTTGGGGTCCCGAGGCGCTCGGGATTGATTTCAGACGTTAAACGAAGGAATTGTGACTTGAAATGTAGTTGAAGCTGCTACTGCTGGTGTGATCGCACCTGCGATGATTGGGCCGCAGGTGCGGACATCGCAGGGGCGAGAGTGAAGTCGCAGGGGCAGAAATTCATCGCAACGGAGGAAGAAAGGTCGCACCTGCGAGGTCGCAGGTGCGGGGGATGGGTTCGCAGGCGCGGACTCTGAGAGTTAAGTGAAGGATCGCAGGCGCGGTAAATGTGTCGCCCCTGCGGGCCCGCCGTTGCGGTGAAGCGATCGCAGGCGCGGAGCCTGGGTGTTTAAGTGACTTCCGTAGGTTCGGTTGAAATGTCGCGCCTGCGGAGCCGCATGTGCGAGAAATGCACCGCCGTTGCGGAAATGC
>ML298234.1:54214-84553 GCA_005239495.1 Nicotiana undulata | reverse complement strand
CGTCCGATGTCGAGCCTAGGCTCTGATACCAACTGTTATGCGGCGCCTTCCTGAGATGCTTTGAAAGGTCGGCGTAAGGCTAAGCAACCAATGTCAGAGTGGTTGCTGTCCGCCAAATGAGGTCCCCGCCACACGCTAGACTAGATCGTCAGTGCCGTGTGGGAAAACCAATGCCAACAATTGAGAGAACATTAATAATGTTTGAAATGATGAAAGCTGGATTGCAATAATGAAAGCTATTACAAAAGGAAGGAAATGCGGTGTCGAGGGGTAGAGACACCAGTACAGGGATTTGCTTGCTTGAAAGTTTTGAATGCTATATACCCCCTAATAATGCTTAAAAAAAATAAACCCTAGTTACATGAGTAGACTAAACTAGGCTAGAGAAACATAATGGAAGTACATGGAATAAAGCTAGTCTATGATTACAAAGAAAAGGACTTAGTTTTCTACAAAGGTAGAAACAGGTCCGTTGGCAGCAACTTTGTCTTCGGCATCATGATCTGCGCGCGCGGCATTGTCTGTGCGCGCGGCGCTGTTGGCAGCTGCTTGCGGCTGGGCGCTAGCGAGGGAAATTGGTGGGGCGACAGAGGCACCTGCGCGCTTGTCACTTGGAGCGGCCAAGACCACGGGGCCGTCCGTGGCGCTAGGCGTTGGGATGCTTGCTAGGACGCCACGGGGCGCGTCCAAGGGGTCATGGGGCATGGATGGAAAGCCGCCCATGACATATCTGCACACTGAACGTATTTCATGGCTACAAGTTTTTTTTGGTTTCTTTGTGTCAGTCGCTACCCCAAATTTCTAGCTATAGCAAGTAGGCGTTCGGACATAACAATTGTAAAGTTCTAAAAAAATGGAAAAAAAAATTCAAGTGAAAAAAATAGTATTGTGTTTGGACATGAATATTATTTTGGGTTATTTTTTGAAGTTTTATAGTGATATGAGTGAAAATTTGGAAAAAGCGTTTTTTGGAATTTTTCAAGTTTTCAAAAAATTTCAAAATTTATCTTCAAGTGAAAATTTAAAATTTTATGGCCAAACATGATTTTAAAAAAAGGTAAAAAAATGATTTTTTTTAATGTCCAAACGGGCTCCAAATTTTTATTTTGTCAAACTTTTGAACCTTGCAATGTAAAGTAAAAGAATTCTACACTAACGTGGATACCCCTTATTTAGGATCAGAATCTTAATGATATAAAAGTTCTTAGTTAATCTAAATTATGTTATAAATAGAATTCTATTTATAATGAATATCTATATTTTAGAGAGATTCTAGTGTTTGTTACTTGGTTGCTAAGTCACTTTTCCCCTATAAATAGAGGGGTTTTATTCCATTGTAATTCATCCCAAAATTCAATAAGAATTTTCTCTCTCTTTCTCTACAATATTGTTCTTCTTCTTTTATTATTTCATAACACGTTATCAGCACGAGGTTTTAACCAATTGAGTAGAAGCTTTGAGATTGAGCATAATAATTGTCAATTCTCCGTGAACTTTCTTCATGATTAAATTCTAGATTTAAGGTAAGTATTTTACTTTATTTTTCTCTTTTAAATTCTTGAAATTTATAATTTGATTTTAAATGCAAGCAAAAATAATAAACTTTGATTATAACTCCTATAGAGTTTGCAAGAAATTATAACCACCAAAGTGGTAAAATTTCTATGCCTTGCCATGATCAAATTCATGTATGATTGTGGGCAAAAAAAGTAAAAACCCGTTCCATTGAATTTGCTTCATTCACATTCCCCTTAAGAGAATGTGATAGCAATATGTGATAAGTCTGAAAGAAGACAAATTATTACCATGAATGTATCAATGGATGTGGACGTGGCAATAGACGAAATTATAATCGTCATATTTGTGATAATGAGAATAATAAGAATTCTCAAAATAATCTTTCACTCTTTGAAAGTAATACTTGTCATCGATTTGACATGAGATTTTGTAAAACACATATAAATGATTATGGTCCATTCATGATGAGAATGTGACATCATCTGATTTATGAATACATATTCATTCTTGGAAGAATATGAACGTGCTAGTGGTAGTGAATATACCACACTCACCTCTAAAAGGAGGTTTGAGATAATATAAGAAGATAATGTCATTATTATGACATGAATGGTCATTGGTCATGTACCTATTGTACGCCAAAATATTTTAGCAATGTGATTACTAAAGGATAACACTAATACAAGAAACAGATCTTGCATATAATTTTGACAATGACCATAATTTATAACTTTATCCTTTAAAGTGATATTCACCACATGGATGCTGATAAATATGTGGTAGTACCAAATTAATTTAGAGATTTGGAAGAGCTAATTATTACTATTTTGGATGAATACAATTGATTATCATGTCAATTTATTATGTTGTAGTAAGTCTCAAAGAAACTTATTGAGTTTCTAAAGTNTGGAAGAGCCAATTATTACTATTTTGGAGGAATACAATTGATTATCATGTCAATTTATTATGTTGTAGTAAGTCTCAAAGAAACTTATTGAGTTTCTAAAGTATTCGCGAAAGCGATTGGTTATACTGAGATTATAAATAAAGGAAAGATTTAATATCTTCTATTACTACAACTTGTAGCGGGGTAATATGTATGTGAAAAGTTACCCGCTCTATTCTCCAGTTTGTACTACACAAATAAAAGAATACCACAATAAAGTGAATGTTTATTGATATAAAAACCTATATCATAATAAACTTGGAGTTCATTGATAATTGCACACGTTATGGTGTAAACCTGAACTTTATCAATATTGATAATTTATCTAGTTAGCATAACTAGTTTATCCATATAAATTTAAGTATGACGTGCAAAAATAAAAGAGAGTTTATATGGGTAAATATTAAAGAACTAGAAAGTTCTTTACGAATTCTCTTATGTTGCTTGTTCTCATTATTAATAAACCAACTAAAATTGGAATTGAATCATATGAATGCTGGAAATATCAAAGGTGAATATGGGTCCATTCACATGCCATGTATACCACATAAGATGCATCTATGAGATGATTACATGTGCGATTATTATTACCCCGCAACCTGGTGTTTGCGAGGTAACTTGCTCAATAATTTAATTTCGAGCATAATTTTTCAGATTGTCTATTCAAGATAGTTCATCTTGATAAATTGGTTTACATCACAATTGGTTTAGCAAAATGATTTATTGAGCGCCTCCACTTAATAGCTAAACTATTGCTTATGAGAACAAAGTTATCTATATAAATTTAATATATGTTATACACGAAAGTATATTACATTCTCCCCTCACAAGTGGTTTAGGGTCAGGAACCAAATAATTCCATCTTATTACTATTGATGTGCGGTGTATATTTTGATTAACATCATAATGCACAAAGATGAGTTCCCAAAATTGAGGAAGAAAGTTAGATTTTCTAACATGAGGGGGAGCCATGATAAGCAGTTGAGAAAAAGTTACGTGGAAAGAATTATCATTTGTACATCTAGATCCTTGAATAAGATAAAAGATAATTCATTTGCAATATATTACAAAGCATGCCAGACGCATTTGCTGACCCAAAGAAAGTAACTATATTCTCATTGCAAATGCTCCTATTAAGTCCTGGAAGGATAAAGTCTATGGTACACTTAAAGTGTAAAGATAAATCGGTTCAAATAAACTTCTTGATAAAGAAGATGAGCAAATGATCAAAATGATCATAATAAAGGAGGCAAGTGATCTAGAAGATCGCATGACATAACACTTCATAAAATCTCAGGAGAGATTCAGGTACCTGAATATATTAATGAAAAGATCTCTATGTTATGTCTTTATGGAAAAACAATATTAGAACCGATATAAAATGTTCGTCGACGACATCTATCATAGCGCTAAGTATAGATGAGGATATTAAGTCTGTTGAATATGGACACAAAAATATTGGCCAAATGGAGACAATTCGAATGAATTGGTTTCATATGAAATACATGTAATTTTGGACATGTAGTTCAAACACTCGAAAGTATAAAGTCAATAGTGTGTGCAATCACTTTCATATATCTCATATGTCTGGCATGGCATGAAAACTTGATATGCATCTAAAGTTCATTCATATGGATTATATGACTTTACTTATATGACAATCCTTGAAGGATATTGCTTAAAGCATATAGAATTCTTGGTCATGAATACTACATCATAAGTGCAATTTGTGCACATTTGTATCTTGCTATAAATATAAGCATGATAATGTGATAGCGAGGATTTTCAAGGTGCAACATATTCATTGGAGTTAATATGGATGATTTATTCATCAAATCTCTACTGATGTCAATCTTCAAGAAGCTAGTGCACAATATTGGAATGCGAAAGCTCAAGGATGTGAATTGATGCTCTCATCAGGGGGAGTTAATACGTGTTGCACTCTTTTTCCCTTAGAAGGTTTTGTCCCATTGGGTTTTCCTTGCAAGGTTTTTAACGAGGCAACCAAAAGACGTATTTTTAAACATGTGTACTCTTTTTCCTTTTCTAGAAATTTTTTTCCATTGGGCTTTATTTTAGTTAAGGTTTTAACGAGGCACATTATTTGTTGAATAGACATTCAAGGGGGAGTGTTATAAATAGAATTCTATTATGGTGAATGTCTATATTCTAGAGAGATTCTAGGGTTTGTAACTTGGTGGCTAAGTCACTTTTCCCCTATAAATAGAGGGGTTTTATTCCATTGTAATTCATTCCAAAATTCAATAAGAATTTTCTCTCTTTTTATCTGCAATATTGTTCTTCTTCTTTTATTGTTTCATAACAAATTCTAAATATTAGGGTTCTTTAAATAAGGAAATTTTTTAATAAGTAAAGTTTTAATTGATTTCAAACTTTTAAATATAGTGTATATAACTAAATGACTATTTTGTCTAGTATGAAATCAATTTTTTTAGGGTAAAAAAGGCGAACGGCATTTCGCTAAGGCCTTCGTGCTTTTAATATAGTATATATAGTTGTCTAGTATGAAATCAAATGCTTTATATATAGGTTCTACCTGAAGTGGGTCTAGGCCAATTCTTGGTTGCCTCAATCTTATTAGTATCTGCCTGAATACCCTTTGTTGATACGACGTGACCCAAGAAAGCCACTGAATGCAACCAAAACTCGCACTTCGAAAATTTAGCGTACAACTTACTGTCCCTCAAAGTCTGGCGCACTATACGGAGGTGATGCTCATGCTCCTCCTGACTGCGGGAGTATATCAAGATGTCATCAATAAACACAATCACAAAGGAATCCAGATAAGGCTTGAACACTCGGTTCATCAAGTCCATAAATGTTGTGGGGGCATTGATCAACCCAAAAGACATCACCAGAAACTCATAGTGTCCATACCTCGTCCGAAAAGATGTCTTAGGGACTTCGGATGCCCTAATCCTCAACCGATGGTAGCCAGATCTCAAATCAATCTTTGAAAACACCTTAGCACCCTGAAGTTGATCAAACAAATCATCAATCCTCGGCAACGACTACTTGTTCTTAATAGTGACTTCGTTAAACTGCCGATAATCTATACACATCCGCATAGATCCATCCTTCTTCTTCACGAACAAAACCAATGGACATCATTCCTGTGGCAGTTACCTATTCCTCGGAGCGGTTGGCAAAGATTTATATTCGGTAGATCGTCCGTCTTCACGGTGTGCCCGTGTCTATCATTTCTGATCGAGGTACGCAGTTTACCTCGCACTTCTGGAGGGTAGTTCAGCGTGAGTTGGGCACGCGAGTTGAGTTGAGCACAACATTCCATCCTCAGACGGACTGCCAGTCCGAGCGTACTATTCAGATCTTGGAGGATATGCTCTACGCTTATGTTATAGACTTCAAAGGATCGTAGGACAGTTCTTGCCCATTGCAGAGTTAGCCTACAATAACAACTATCAGTCGAGCATTCAGATGGCTCCCTATGAGGCGTTATATGGTAGACGGTGCAGGTCGCCAATTGGGTTATTTGAGCCGGGGGAGGCTCGGTTGTTGGGTACAGATTTAGTACATGAGGCCTTGGACACGGTCAAGATTGTACAGGATCAACTTCGTACAACTCAGTCCATGCAAAAGAGTTATGCCAACCGCAGATGTCACGACCCCAAATCCTAACAGGTCGTGATGGCGCATATCGTGGAACTAGGCTAGCCAGCCATCACATAACTACACATTTGTTTTAATATAATTCCTCAAAAATCATTAAATACCAGCATAATAAGTAAATAAAATTTCTCTAAGTCTGTAAACATCAATAACATAATTCAGCAGTATAAACTAATCCCCCAGGACTGGAGTCAACCGATCACGAGCATCTAAGAATAAAACTAACTCTGCTAATGTCATAAATAATGTCTAGGAACAAAATACTAATACTAATAAAGAAAGTGAAATGGAGAAGCTGCGGACGCTGGACAGCTGCCTCAAAATCCCAAAAGCTGACGATAACGAACTCGGATGGCTACTGCTCCGAACTAGTACCTGGATCTGCACACAGAGGTGCAGGGAGTAATGGTGAGTACGCCAACTCAGTAGTAATTAAAATAAATCACAGTCTGAAGAATAAGAAACACACAACAACAAATACACCAATCCACAAAACAGTAAAATACCAAGTCTCAATAAAGTATACTTAAGTTCGAAAACCAATTTTCATAAAAATCCTTTGAAACAAGTATATTTCTCCAAATGCTTCTCAGTAAAAACTCCCAAAATATCAGTTTGAAAGATGAAATGGCTCATAATCAGTCACTCAGCACCTCACCATCACTCAGTAACAGTCACTCCACACCTCACAGTCACTTCGCAACTCACCATCACTCAGTAACAGTCACTCCGCACCTCACAGTCACTCAGCATCAGCCCCTCGGGCAACCTCATTGTCACTCATGCCTCCCAATTACTCATTACTCGACACTCGCACTCAGTAGGTACCTGCGCTCACTGGGGGTGTGTACAGACTCCGGAGGGGCTCCTACAGCCCAAGCGCTATAAACAAGCCAAATCGTGGCATCAATCACTCTCAGGCACTCGGCCTCTCTCATATTATAACATCCTCACAACATTGGCCGTCGGCCTCACTCAGTCAGACTCTCTCTCAGCATGCCACTCGGGCCATTAATAAAATGGGGTTCTCGACCCAAAATAGTGTTTCATTTCAAGAAATAATATCAGTAACTCAGAGTGTCAATTTTTTTTATCAAGAAGGACTGAGTGTAAATTTATAATATAATAAGTGAGGAATATAAGGAAAATAGCCCTCAAGGGGTTAAAACAGATCAGCACTAGGCCCCAAACATGGCTTACAACCCAAGCATATCAAAACACAATAATACTATAATCATATGCTTTAAAAGCAGTTTCGCAACTCAGTAGTTGCCTAAAAAGGAACATTTTTCCAAATTTCCAATTCGTGCACGCCCCACACTCGTCATCTAGTGTGTGCGTCACTCCAAAATCGTGAAAGGATGTAAAGTCCGGGGTTCATACCCTCAGGACAGGATTTAAGGATATTACTTACCTCAAACTAGCTCGAAAAGCTATTCCGCAACACGCTTGCCTCTCGAATCAACTTCTGAGTGATCCAAGTCTACCAAGTTCAGATTTTTCACATCAAATTATGCTAAGGGGATGAATTCCAATTGAAAAATATCAAATTTAGCACAAAACCTGAAATTAGCCAAAACTCGACCTCCGAGCCCGCGTCTCGGAACTCGACAAACTTTATACCAAAACAATCTTCATCATCTCACGAGTCCATACATATAAAGAACTCTGAAATCGGAGTCCGTTTGACCCCTCAAATCATCCCTAAAAGACCTCATAATCTCAAGCTCTAATTTCACCTTTTTCTACTGATTTTCCCCAATTAAACACTGTTAATTTAGTCCTTAATCACATATAATCGAGTTATAGGGTCAAAAATCCTTACCTCAATGAAGAACAATCGTTTTCCCTCTTTAAAATCTCTCCAAAAGCTCTATTCCCAGCACGTGCGTTCGCGAAGCACAGGCCAACCGACTCTATGCGATCGCGTCCTCCTCTCCCGCGTTCACACAGTGCATCACTCACCCCCACACGCGCCTCAGCCTCTGTGCGATCGAAGACCACTTAACCACGCGACCGCACTGCCCAACAGTTCCCTACTCACGCGATCGCAGACCCACAACGACGATCACATAGCACAAACATCAGCTGCCCCAAAAAGCCCTATGCGATCGCATCCATACATACGCGACCGCATAGAAGAATATCAGAACTGAACACCAGCAAAATTCCTGCAACTCTCCCAAGTCCGAATTGGTCTGTTAACCTCCCGAAACTCACCCGAGGCCCTCAGAACCTCAACCAAATATGCCAACACATCCCATAACCCTATTCAAACTTAGTCGAGCCTTCGAAACACCAAGAACAACGCAAAAACACCAAATTCACCTCGGATTCAAGCCTATGAACTTTGAAATTTCTAGAATTCACCAAAGATGCCAAAACCAACCAAAACACATCCGAATAACCTGAAAATTTGCACACACGTCCAAAATGACACTACAAACCTGATCCAACTTTCGGAATTCCATTCCGACCCTGGTAGCCTATTTTCCACTGTCGAACAGAAATTGCCAAAAACTAACTTTCGCCAATTCAAGCATAACTCTATAACGGACATCGAAATTACATTCCGAACACACTCATAAGTCCCAAATCACCTAACGAAGCTATCCGAGCCATAAAATCCACATTCTGGGGTCGTTTACCAATAAGTCAACTCTTAAATGACTTTTACAACTATAAGGCTACTTTAAGAGACTAAGTGTCTCAATTCTCATTACAACCACTCCGAACCCGAACCCCGACTCCAACACATCATAAACAACTAAACAATGCATAACAAGGCAGAAACAGGAATATCGATGCAAATTCTACGGACCGACCGACCGGGTCGCGGGTCTAGAATAGATTCCCCAACGGGTCCTGACTTTTCAACAACAGAGGCACAGTAGAGTTCGTGATATGGTATTCATGGTCGGGGAGAGAGTATCGCTTCGGGTATCGCCCATGAAAGGTGTCATGCAGTTCAGAAAGAAGGGAAAGTTGAGCCCTAGGTATATGGGGCCTTTTGAGATCCTCGAGAGAGTGGGGGAGGTGGCCTATAGACTTGTGTTGCCTCTAGGGTTATCATCAATTCATCCAGCATTTCATGTGTCCATGCTCCGGAAGTATCATGGTGACCCGTCCCACGTATTAGATTTTAGCTCCGTCTAGTTGGACAAGGATTTGACTTATGAGGAGGAGCTGGTAGCCATTCTAGACCAGCAGGTTCGTCAGCTGAGGTCGAAGAGTTATCCTTCAGCTCGAGTGTAGTGGAGAGGTGAGCCCGTTGAGGCAGCTACTTGGGAGTCTGAGCCGGACATGCGGAGTAGATATCCCCACTCGTTCGCCAGTTCAGGTACTTTTCTATGTTCGTTCGAGGACAAACATTTGTTTTATATGTGAAGACTGTGATGACCCAAGGAGTCATCTTGTGTTTTAGGACTCTATTTCGCGCTCGTTAGCCTTAAAAACCTTATTTTTATTCTCCTCGATTTGCGTGCGCAGTCAGGCATAATCCCGAAAAGCCTTTATGTGGGAAATTTAAGAAATAATAATTTTTAGAATTTAAAAGTGATTTTAGTTGACTTTGGTCAACATTTTGAGCAAACAGACCCGGACCCCTGTTCCGACGGTCCCAATTGGTCCGTAGTAAAATATGGAATATGGGCGTATGTCCGTAATCGAATTCCGAGATCCCTAACTCGAGAAATAAATTTTTGACTAAAATTGAATTACAGAAAATTAATGGTTTTAAAGAATTTGCTTGATGCTTGACTTTGATGGTATCGGATCTGTATTTTGGTTTCGAAGCCCGGTACAAGTCCGTTATGATATCTAAACCTTGTCTGTGAAATTTGGTGAGAAACAAAGTTTATTTGACGTGATTCGGACTTTCGGTTGAGAAGATAGTAAATTTAAAGTGTTCTTGAGAATTTTATGTGTTTTGGTGCTAAATTCGTAGTTCGAGGTGTTATTTTGGCGAGTTGATCGCACGAGCAAGTCCGTATGATATTTTTAGACTTGTGTGCATGTTTGGTTTGGAATCCTGAGGGCTCGGGTGCCATTCGGGCGATGCGCGAGTTGAGTTAAAACTAAACAAAGGCTGATGGTGCACCAGATCTGGTGTGCCCACACCTACGAGCCTTTGGTCGCAGGTGCGAGCGACATCCCGCAGGTGCGACCAGGCCTAGACTTTGCTCTCCACAGATGCAGACTCCTCCCCGCAGGAGCGGGACAACAGAAGCGGAACCCCTTTCGCAGGTGCGGCCCCAATGGCCCAGTTCCTTTTCGCAGAAGCAGATGTCTTGTCCGCACGAGCGGAGGCGCAGGTGCGACCAAAGCACCGCAGGTGCGAAGGCCGGGCAGTGAGTTCATTTAATTCAAACTCTAGCCATTTTCTTCTTATTTTCAAAAGGATATGAGACCTAGGGCGACTTCTCAAAGGCATTTTCTTCTTCAAATCGCAGGTAAGTGTTCCTTAACTTGTTTCTTTCAATCTTTTACTTCTTTTTACAAGAATTCAACCTAAAATCTAGGAATTTCATGGTAGAAATTGGGAGTTTGGGTAGAATTAGGGATTTTCGTGAATTGGAAATTGGACCTCAATTTGGGGTCGCATTTCGAAAATAATTACATATTCGGGCTCGGGGTGTATGGGTAAACGAATTTTGGTTTGAACTTCAAGTTTTGACCAAGCGGGTCCGAGGTTGTTTTTGACTTTTTTGGGAAAAATTCGGGAAATCTGTAGTTATTCATTGAAGTTGATTCCTTTAGCGATAATTGATGGTATTAAGCTAATTATGACTAGATACGAGTGAGTTGGAGGTGAATTCTAGAGGAAAAGAGGTACTTGAGCAGTGAGTGGCTTGCGGATCGAGGTAAGTGTCTTGTCTAACTTTGGCTTGAGGGAATATGTATCATGTGCTTATTTTCTACGTGTTTGTTGTTGAATACAATGTATAGGTGAGGTGACGAGCACTTATGTGTTGTTGTCGAGTCATAGCATGCAAGTGAATTCTATTATTGTAATTTTTGTATTCTTTAATCATATTATCCATGCTTAGCGTTGTCATTTTTAATGTTGGGTGATGCCGTGCCATGCATTATTTATATCGTGAGGAAGAGTGTCAAGCACGAAGGGTGATGTCGTGCCATGTTTTGTGAGTGTTAATGCACGAAGGGTGATGTCGTGCCATGATTTGTGAGTGATAAATCACGAAGGGTGATGTCGTGTTATATTATGAGAGGATTAATGCACGAAGGGTGATGTCATGCCGTTCTATTTATTTATTTGGTGAGGTTGAGAGTAAAAACACGAAGGGTGATGCCGTGCAGTTTTTCTTTGTTGCTTTAATTGCTTAATTCGTTTAAGGATTATTGTTTAATTCTGTCTTATCATTGTTCTCACTCCTTATATTGTAATCTCCTATTGTATGTCCCCTTCCCATTATTTTCTGCTTTATTTCTTTTATTACTATTGTTGCCATTAGCATGATTATACTGTTCAAGTTATACGTGGGTGTCTTGTCCTAGCCTCGTCACTACTTCGTCGAGGTTAGGCTCGACACTTACCAATACATGGGGTCGGTTGTACTGATAGTGCACTCTGCACCTTCTGTGCAGATCCATATATCTGTCTGAGCTGATTCTGAGATCGTAGTTGACTTCTGCGCAGGTAAATTAATTGTGACCAAACACAGTCACGCAAGTATACGTGGTCGCAAGTAATAAAGTAGTGAGTAGAGTATCGTCCCACGAAGACTTATGATTAACTTTTGACGGATTCAACTCAATTTAACTTATCGATTCAAGATATTTATTACAAAAAATATAATTAACTAAGTTACTACCTAAGAATACCAAGTAATTAGTTAACTAGAAAATCAACCAAAACAAATAGCAATTTCGACTAACAATCAATGGGAGAGGATATTCCAGGGTCACGGGCTAGCTAACAATCGTGTTATATTCTTGGCTTAAAATAACTAAGTGATTTATCTAGATTGTTGATTGACAAGGTTGATATTACTCATAAGAATCTTTCGAGTTCTTATTCGCCTATTCAAGTCAATTTAATGCCTATATGTCTATGGAACCAAGATTAACAAGAATGCATTCACAATTCCTGTATTTCAACCAAGCAAGACAATTAGGTATATGTCTATCCTAATTGCGAATCCGTTCCCCGATGCCCGGGTTCAAGAACTTGCTCTATTTAATTCTTAATGCAATCTAGAATTCCCACTTTCGAGTTCAACTCTAGATTCGTAGATAGTATTTCACTGTTAGCTACTCAGTAAAATAATTAAGAACAGAATTAAATAAACAACCCAATATGATAAAATAAAATTAGTCAAATTAAACTTCAAATATAACATTCATGTTTCACCCATGACCCTAGAATAATAGGGTTCTTAGCCACACAGGTTCATACAATCATAAAAAATAATATTTTCAAACATAAAATCAATGAGTACTAGAAAAGATATGGAAGAATAGATTAAATTCGTGCTTCCAAGTGTGTTGCTCTTTCGTTTTTCTCTCCAAAATCGCGTTCCTCCCTCAAAATTGAGTTTAGACTTGCTTTTATACGTGTTGGGTAGGTCTAGGGTTGAATTAACCGAGTCCCGGTCGAAATAGGATAAGTTCACGTCATCGGCGCCCTGGGTAGCGCCGGGCGCCCACCAGGGCGTTGCCTTGAAAATCAATTCTGCCTCCAGCGCCACAGGTGGCGCCCAACCCTGCCTGTGGCGCCCAAAAATGTAATTTTTGCGGTTTTGTGCGTTTTCGCTCTAATTTTGTGCGTTTCGTCCCCAATTGCTCCCAAATCATTCCTACACATAAAAACACTACAAATCAACACAAATCATCACAATTAACATCTAAAGCTCACGAAACAAAAGTAAAATATGAGGCGATATACATGAAAATATATATACTTTAAGCTAAACATCAGCAGGAGACAGATCTGCCGACGTCCGCAGATTCCTGGAGTCCCCTCCTATATACTCCTTTACTGTTTTTCCTTAGTTCATAGACAATTACACATTTTTCTTTCAGCCAAATACTTGTAGTTAATCATAGTAGTCTGTGAGTTATGGCTCCAGATCATGGGTAGTTAGACATATAAATATCACATGCGCAGTGTTATTATACAAATTTCATTTCTTATTTTTTGGTATCATGTGTTGAATTGTAGTGGATCTCCGTAAATCGTAATATTTTTATGTTGTAAATCTTTAATGTTGGTTTGTTGATTTGCCTAGCAAGTACAGCGTTAGGCGCCATCACGATCCCGACGGTGGAAATTTGGGTCGTGACACCTTCCTACTGCAAGGTGAGGCTCGATTTCTTCTTGTCTGCTTTCTTGCTCATGCAAATGCAACAAAACAGTTAAGAAATCTGCTTGGGATTCTGTACCAAGAACATCGGCTTCTCATTGCCCCCTTAAACATCAATCATGAAAGAGAATTTGTTAATTGTTACTCCATAAAGCTGAAGTCTTGTTTGTGAAATTCTTGGCACAGTAAATACAACAACAACAACAACAAACCCAACATATTCCCACAAGCGGGCTGGGGGAGGATAGTGTGTACGAAGACCTTACCTTAAAAAGACAAAGAGGTTGTTTCCGATAGACTCTTGGTAGAGTGAATAAAGACCAAAATTTGGCTATTACAGTCATACCTCTCTATAACAACCTCGTTGGTTCCGAATATTTTTGGATGTTATAGCGAAGTGATGTTATAAAAAATATATATTATAACATAATATGAAAATTGGTTCCGCAAAAACTTGGCTTTTATAGTGAAGTATTGTTATATGGGATGATGTTATAGAAAGGTCCAACTGTACAACGCTTTATGCTTGGAATTTTGCGAAAACCAAAAGTAAACAGATAAGAGAGGCCACAACAGTACAATTCTTATTTATAACACATCCAAAAGACTCAAAAGTTCCTGGCAATGCAAAAGTAAGGTAACAAGTTGAACTCATAAAACTAGTTAGGGGCTGAGATTGTACTCTTCGATCTTCTCCCACGATTTGAGGCTTTTGTCTTCAGTATCTGTTTTATACAACGCAAGGCGAGATATCATGAAGCTCAAGTTGCCAATGCTCTCATCAAGGATATAAGCCTTTTCTTGAGCTTTCTTCTTTTCATCGTTTGTCAAATCGCCATAAAGCAGGCTCACATGAGGCATATACGCTGCAACGATCACAAAAATCACACCTTCAGCAATCGAAAATCTAGCTCATCGTCCCCCCTCTCAAGAATATTCGCAACAAAAAAGTCAAAACAAGGGCGAAAGGCTGCTCAGGCAAGTAATCCCATAATACAAACTCAAAGAAACATGTGAAAAAATCAAACATCCATATGTTAAGAAGGTGGACATTCACATATTTAACTAGAGTTGATTCTCTTTGTCAGCCAGGAAAAGCTGGTCCATACATTTCAACTTTCTGATTTTCCAAAGAACCTCATATACCATATCCTAAGTTTCAGCAACATGAGTTTTTCAGTTTCGCTTTCAACAATCGGGAGCTTAAAATTCCAAAACAAGCTATATCAAGACAATTGTCGAGTTCTATATTCCAATCGAGCTAATTGCTATCACAAAGGTAAATGTTGATATGCCACTGGAATGAGTGGGGGTGGAGTGTTATCCTCCCTACCGTCTATTTTATATTACTAATATTGTCGGATAAGAATCCTCACTTCTAATAATGTAAGAAGATGATGCAGAAACAGAGAGAAATTGTAGACACAAAAGAGGCGAAAGCTTCTTATGACCAAATTATAAAAAACGGAAGGACCAGAAATCCAAAGAAAGAACGTATATCTTACGACTTGAGCTGTTATAACCGAAGTTGCTGCAGCAGCGTGCACTAGCCTCCACAACCTGGTAGAAGGAATTTCATATCACAATTTATACTCAGCAACTCAAACAAAGCGATCGTACATTAAAATAAAGCATGGTAAAGAATCAGAAAACTTTCATAATCCTTAAATATGCTTTTTTCCTCTTTTCAACTAGTAGCAAGAAGAAATTTCTACAGATAGTTTTCTTTGTTTCTAGTTTTCATCTTAAAAAACTGCGCACATAGAGGATGTGTTTTATTCAAGGATGAAGGAGATAGAATAGTGCAGAAATGAGATGAACAAGAAGCAAAGTAACTATCTAAGTAATACCATGAAATTTCCCTCTCCTTGTATTTTTCATTTTTATCCTCAAATTTGTGTAACTATCTTCATGAAACTCTCCACCTTTCATCTTATAGAGAGGATTTTTGGCTTTCTATGTCTATGACAACCTTATCATCTAGCATTCTAAATGTTTCGTCTTTAATTCACTTCTTTCAATTGTGTTATCATCTCCAGGAGGGGTTCTTAACTTACAAATAAAAGATAAAAGAAAATGAGAATTGCTATCGATACATAACTAAATGGCAACAAAGAACACCAAATCAATATATTACACTTCCACCACTTAGAGGCGGAGCCACAGTGTCGGCTGTGGGTTTGGCCGAACCCCGTCGCTTTGGTTCAAATCATGTATTTGTTTGAAAACTTTTATTAAATATGTACAGGTTATTAATTTAGAATTCAGTAACTTAAAAGGATTAGGATCCCGAACCCATAAGTTTGAAATCCTGACTCCGCCTCTGGCATTACTTGATGCTTAAATATCACTCTGCCGCAACAACTGAAATCTGACATTTGGTCCAGCCAACAATATTGCTGTTTCGGATGAAAACTTATAGATACCAAAACGGCTCCTCTAATTTACATGATCAAGTTGAATACTAATTCTTGATCATAAGCAGAGACAAACAAATTTTTATGAACGTTTTCAATGGAAAGTTTACGATGTCTGCGTATATTCTACTCTCCCCAGACCCCACTAGTGGGATTCTACTCGATGGTGGTTGTTGTTGTTGTAGTTGTTGTAACTTAAAAGATTTAGAATCCCGAACCCATAAGTTTCAAATCATGGCTCCGCCTCCGACAACCATCGTCCTCTTACCCACAAGAGATACTATTAAAGTGCTCTACAAACCATTCAGAAGGTTAACTAAAGCTTCACCTGAGCTTTCTACAGTTTGACAATAACTTGGAGAAGTTTACACTAAATCAGATATTCAGTTCACATCCTCAGATATGGTGAAACACCGACATGCCGTTGAACGAATTACTCCGTTCGTCACAGGACGAATTTGACTGGACGTTCAAGATGTTAACTTGACATGTACATTCCCTCCGTCCTATTTTATGTGAAGGTGTTGACTGAGCTAAAGTTAAAGAAAAAAGGGGAGACTTTTGAAACTTGTGGTCATACAAATGTTTCCGACATTTATATGGCTATAAAATTATCTCAAGTTAAAATGAGAAGTTTAAAGTTAAATTGTTTCTAAACATAAAAATATGTCATTCTTCTCGAGACAAAGATAACTCGGTGCACGAAGCATCCCGCGTTCACGCAGGGTATGGGGAAGGGCCGCACCTTAAAGGGTGTGATTTAGGCAGCCTAACCTAATGCAAATATGTGGCTAATTCCACAGCTCGAACCTGTGACTGGGGTGGCAAACTGGTGGGTCGGGTCGGATATGAACAGGTCAATAATGAGTAATTCAAAAAAGGAATAAATTTTCCGACTCAACCCATATTTAATACGGATAAAAAATGGGTTACCCCGCCAGCTACATAGAAAATACACAGAATAAAACAGCACTAGAAAAATTCCAACCATAATAAAAAATTCTCAATTTTTTTTACCTCATTGGTTGGATGAAGCAAAAGGTAAACACACTGATAAAAGAAAGTTCCAGTATCAACTTTCTCAACAGTAACATTATACGCCTTTACTCCTTCACATCCCTTTCTGAACTTGTCACGTGCCTCATCTTCCGTCAACGTAATTGCTCCGACGACAGTCACGTGAGGCTCAAATTGGGGCCCATCAAACTCTGATCGGAGACCACCCATCAACTTTTTCAGCCTCTCCCTCACTTCTTCCGATGGAAGTGCCCACACAGAATAAACTTCCAGCTTCTTGATATCTGCTGCTTCATTGAATTGTACCTCCTGCATTGGATCTGTTTCCATGAGAACTGAATAGAACAGTAGTGAAATACCAATTAGGCCAAGAAAACTAAGGAATCTGATGAGGAAAATGTTATGAAGCATTAAGATGAAGATGGAGAAGAGATTGTAAAGAACCCATTTTTAATAGTTTCGATTTCTATTATTTTTTTAATTTAAATTGGAATTTTCTATTGGGTTGAATAGTATTTGTTAGAGGTAATGGTGAGAAGTTGGTATTATTTGCAGAGAGAATTTTAGAGAAGGTGGAAATGGGTATATGCTGAAGAAGTGGGAGACATGATTTGGCGCAGTTTCTTTTGGTACGCAAGTCGCATATAAAATCAGCGACTTGTGTATTTTGCGAAAATGACCAAAATGGTTCTTGATGTATATGGGTTGGACTATTTTGATCTTTGATATATTTCTTTGGCAGATGTAGTCCTTAATGTATGTTAGAAGATGACAAATTTGATCCAAACACCAACAAACTAACATTTTCACTCAAAAATCTGAACTAACGGCTCTGGAAGAAGAAAAAAAGTTGCTTCCAGCTTACTCCCTCCGGTTCACAGTAAATAATCAGTTTCCCTTTTTATTTTGGTTCAAAATAAGTGTCCAGTTATATAATCAAGAAAGAATTTAATTTGTTTTTACAAAATAACTCCTATGTACATATCCCTAAAACATTTTCTTACTCCTCACATTAAATGTTTAATTAGGGGTAGTTTAGTCACAGTAAGTATTTTTGTATATAATTTAATATTTTCTTAATAGGCGTGCTAAAAGGAAACTGGTCACTTATTGTGAACCAGAGGGAGTAGTATTTTCGAAGTTATTTCTCGCATTAATATCATTCACAAGCATATTCAAAATTTAGCTAGTATTTGACCATAGATTCTCAAATTTCTTTTAAAAAAACTGATTTGGGCGAAGTTTGATTTGAAGATGAAATATATTTGGACATACGTTTTCAAAACATATTTCCAAACTTTATTTGGAAAAGCATTTATAAAATTTTCAAGTTTTGGGATTTTGGCCCAAAATCAGCAATTGGGATGATTTTAGGATTTGGGATTTTGCCAAAATGTAGCAAAAATTTATGGCCAAACATGAGTTTGCCAAATAAATCCCAAATTTATTTTGGCAAAACTCATGGCCAAACGAGTCCTTAATATCATGTAGAGTAAAATAATATTTTTACTTTTTTTAAAAAAAATCACATTTTTTCGAAGTCAGTGTTTGACCATAAAAAATTTAAATTTTTAAAGTTGAATTTTAATAAATTTTGAAAATTTGAAAAAATATGCTTTTCAAAATTTTCACTTCAGATCACTCGCGAAAAATAAAAAACGACTCCAAATTATCATGTCCAAATACAACTCTAAATTTTTAAATATCATCTTCACCTTAATTTTTTTTACTTGTTTCTGAAATTTCAAAATTCTTATATCCAAATACCACTTAAACTCTATAAATTTAAACTCTATAAGTTCAAATTATAAGACTACTCTTATTTTGTATAAATACCTCTATTTTCGTCAACCTATTTTGTGTAAATGGTTTTACTCTCGCCCAAGAACATTTTCCTTTCATTTATCAACACAACCTGACCTATGAAATTATAGACACTAGGTAGCCACTTTAATTAGCTGTTATTTATAAATTAACCAACACGTCCTCAATTTTAAATTTTCAATAAAATTTCGAGACAAAAATATCACAAATTATCTTGAAATTAAATTTTTTAGGACAAAATTAAAATTTTAATTTTAGGACTAAATAACGTCATGAGAATGAATATCTATGCACTTGCCCCTATGAAATTAACTAAAATATGATAAAGAAAATATATCCCTATTGATGATAGGCTATAATTACGTATTTTAGTCGCTTATTATACCCTAATTTGCTGTACTTTAATTGAGTTTCAGCTTTAATCGCTAGTGTTTTGCACTAATTGTGTATTTTATGCCTTGTAGGAGTGATTCCGAGCTATATAGATATTTATGGAATGAATTTAAGTGATTTGGAGCTTTGAAGTCTGAGTAAAAGCTCAAGGAATTAAGCCGGGATCGTGTTCGGGGGTCAAATTTGATACTTAAGAACAAACGAAGACTCGAGGAGACATATTGCGCACTGTCTAGTAAAATGGACATAACTTTTTTTTCTGAAATCCATTTGGTCTATATAATATATGGTTGGAAAGCTACCACAAAGGGCTACAACTTTCATGTTTTACGTTTTTCCACATTCCAAACGGAACAGGGTCAGAAACGCGATCGAAACTGCGATTGCGGACTTGACGCGGACTGGGGTAGAATAAAAGTCTACTAGCGCAAGCACTAGCGCGCCCGCGCTACTCCAAGCTTGGAAACTTGTCTTTTTTCGTGTAGGAGAAGGTATAATTGTTTGGGCCCGACCCTACTTAGTATATATACATTGGAGAACGTTATTTTTGGGGGATTGGACATATTTTGGACACAAATTCGACCTAAGGAGGTAGAGACACAATAGGAGCAAGGCGGAGAATTCTTCTACAAGTTTTTCCTTCCTCTTCCTTTCATTGTTGGTTATGACTTTTAGTATTGTATTTTTACATACTATTATGAATAGCTAAGTTGTTATCTAGGGTTTTGATTGAACCTTTTATAGGATAAATTCCTGTTATGTTTTTATATAATTTTGCCAAAGTTTAATCTCTATTTGTTCAACTACGTTTTTGTTGTAGTTAACTGAAAGGATCCTCAATTAGCTGTGTCTATTTAGTGTGTATCTACTCGAGAGAGAGTGCATATTTAGGTAATTGTTGAACAACATCACTCCCAAAGTATATGAGAGATCCATAACCGGAGGTTTAAAGGTTGGATTAGAGATAACGATACCTTGGGTGCACTCTAAAGTGAACTGTAATACAAGTTAGCTAGCGTAGCTCGAGAGAGTGCGTCTAGTAGATTATTGTAATTACTCGAGAGATATTTACAGTAGCATGAGTGTTCATGATTGATAGAGAATACTTAGGCGAAATTATAGAAGACATAGCGGGAATTGGGGAAATCATAACTCTAGACCTCCTTAATCTTTTCTCCAACCTGTAGTATCTTTAGTGTTAATTTACTATTTTAATTTGTTAGTTAATTAGATATAAGAATCTTAATATTTATAACATAGGAATAGATTGGACTTGTGTTTCTTAAAAATATTGAACAATTATAGCTAAGCCTTAGTTCTCTGTGGGATTCGACTCTTGACTTGTAAACCGAATTATATTTGCAACGACCGCTTAGTCCTTTTTATAAGGCATAGTTGGGCGTGATCAAATTTTGGCGTCGTTGCCGAGGAACTAATGGTGTAGCTGTAGGTGTACATATTTCTAGGTTGCAAGTTTGAACTTTTATTTTTGTTTTCTTGTATTAGATTATTTATTTATTTTTAATATTTTTTATCTGAGAGACATTGCATCTTGAAATTATGAGAGTTTTGATGATGGTAATTCTACTTTTGATCCTCGTTATGCATATTGTGGAGGAAACCACCCAGGGTAAAAATTATCAAAATATTCCCGAGAGCGAGTTTTGTGCACCAACTCAATCTTATGTGGGGAATGTGTGTGATATGTGTTGTGGTCAAGATGGTCACTTTCATGGTTGTGCTTATATTTCCTTCCCCCAACCCCTTACTTTGATGGTTCTTCTTTTTCTTGTGAAGTTAATAGGAACAAAGAACCCAGGGATGATGACCTGAAAAAGATCGAGTATATGATGAAGTGCCTTGTGGAACAAAATGATGAGGTACTACAACGGGTACAAAGGCAAGATGCAACTATTCGCAACTTGGAGGCTCAAGTGAGTTAACTAGTTGAAGGTTTTAATGCTCAATATGCTAATATTATGGATAGTAGCCAGGAGCAGTGTGCATTAGAGATGGAAATTGAGGTGCCAATGGAGGGGTCCAAAGTAGAACCCCAACACTCTAACCAACTAGAATTTGAGTATGCCGATGGTGAAGAAGTAATACTAGAGTCAACCAGGGACGTCGAGGATACAAATTTAGTCGACTCTAGTGTGATTGGTGTTGAGGATGCTGAAAGTCCTGAAGTTCATGTGTTTAAGCGCATTGGTCCTCACTCCAAACATTTTTCCACATTGTGCTTGGATGATTATATGAAAATAAAGTCATCCAAGTCGATTGAGGAGTCAAGGAATGAGGAACAAGATGCCTACATTCTGAAATTTTTCTTGCCAGAAAGACAGGACTACATACCTCATCTAAAGGCCAAGGAATGTAAAATAGTACAATGGTTGCTCGGGCCAATTAGATTTGTTCCACCACCCCTGGAGCATAACCGAAAACTTGAAGCCAAATTAGAGGTCCAATTCATAAGTTCAAAGTGGAAGAAAAAAGTGATTCGCGTCGTGCCGCGACGTTAAATCAAGCGTTTGTTGAGAGGCAACCCAGCTTTATTTTTTCATTTTTAATTTAGCTTTTTTTATTATTATTATTGTATTATTCTTGTAGTGTCGATTTTTAATTTTTAGGATCATGGAACGCAAATCCATTGGAAGGATACAACAACAAACCATTGGTTGGAACTAAGTGTGAGGTACCCGCATGACGGACCAGACCTGGGAGAAGTCTGAGTACCCCATGATATGCTAGTGCTTCGTCCTTTGGCCTACCAGAAAGTTTCTTTTGCCCTCTTATATGTATGAGTGTGCATTGGGGACAATGAACAATTTCTTGAGGGATTTAAGTCTAAAGAAAAAAAAAGTTCTTTTGTTAGGTAGTGTAGCAATTCCCCCTTAGTTTTTCTTTGTGCCTCGGTTCTTTTTCAAGGATTTTGTTTGAACCGGGTGTAGTTAGTTTTTTTTTGTTAGGAATAGGAGCCATTGTGTTGTATTTTGAATTGAACCAATATATCTTGACTTTGTTATGCCTTGAGAATAGTGAGTACTTTGGTTGTGACACTTAGGCTCAGTTTTTGACTCTTATATACTTTAAATTGTATGATTTTCAATTTGCTTAACTGCTTTGACTAGAATGTGTTGATGAATCCAATCCTGAGTGAGTTATGTGTCATGTGCGTGTGAGGTGTGTGTGTTATTCTATGCATTGCATTTGATGTCTAGAACTTGCCCCGTGTGTTTGCAAAGCGAAATAGTAGTTTTGTTCAGTCTTGGAAGCAATATAGACGTTTCTTTGTTGAGCCAACTATGTATATATTACCCACATAATCGTTATGTATTGTAGTTAACCTCTTTGAGCCTGTAATCCTGTTTTTTTGGAAACCACATTACAAGCCTTACCCATTTGTTTGAATTAACTATTATTTGAACCTTTTAACCTCTCATGAGCACTTGAATTGTTATGAACTGTGTAAAAGTTAAAGTGTGGGGTGATTGATTTGGCTTTTGAGTGGAACTAATGAAATAAGGAGAAAGGTGCACTGTTTTGAAAAAGTAATAGTCACTTGAAAAAAAAAAGGAAAACAATAGTTGTATTGTTGTGGAAAAAAATATTCCTTGACAAGTGGTGACTCTTGATGTAATTGTGCTTAAAGAAGTATGTGGTAATAACATTGATGTGAAGACGGAGTTTGATTTGACATAAGTATGAGATTTGAATATTAAAGTATATGTATTAAAGTGCTTAGGGAGGTGTAGTCATTCTTATATCTAAATATATCCTATCCGTCCCGCATCCAACATTACAACCAAATAAAGTCTTACTTGATCCTAGACTGCATGTACTCCATTAGTAGAGTAGTACACTACGGGGAAGCCTATGGTGCTTCTTTTGTGGCACACGAATGTTATCTCTGAGAGTGAGTGAATTCTTTCTATCTTAAGTTCCTATGTGTTCTTAGATTTTATTGTGTGAAACTACTCTTTTTTGTTGTGTGAGGGAACTTGATTCATGAAGGAAATGTAATGTCAATGACCTCTATGTTAGAGTAAGTGGGTGAGATGTGAATAATGCGTGGTACTTGTGAGTCAAATCTTGAGGTGAAGATGTTACGCTTTTGTGCTTAGTCTATTTTAAAATATTCTTGGTGTGATGAGTTAGGAGAATTGCTTAAGAAGGTCGTGTCTATATAAAGTGTAGTTTGATTGCTCGAGGATGAGCAATGGTTTAAGTGTGGGGTGTTGATGATAGGCTATAATTACGTATTTTAGTCGCTTATTACACCCTAATTTACTGCACTTTAATTGAGTTTGAGCTTTAATCGCTAGTGTTTTGCACTAACTGTGTGTTTTATGCCTTGTAGGAGTGATTCCGAGCTATATAGATATTTATGGAATGAATTTAAGTTATTTGAAGCTTTGAAAGTCTGATTAAAAGCTCAAGGAATTAAGCCGGGATCGTGTTTGGGGGTCAAATTTGATAATTAAGAACAAACGGAGACTCGAAGAGACATATTGCGCACTGTCTAGTAAAATGAACATAACGTTTTGTCCTGAACTCCATTTGGGTTATATAATATATGGTTCGAAAGCTACCACAAAGGGATACAACTTTCATGTTTTACGTTTTCCCAAATTCCAAACGGAACAGGGTCAAAAACGCGATCGAAACTGCGACTGCGGACTTGACGCGGACTGGGGCAGAATAAAAGTCTACTAGCGCGAGCACTAGCGCGCCCGCGCTACTCCAGGCCTGGAAACTTGTCCTTTTTCGCGTAGGAGAAGGTATGATTATTTGGTCCCGATCCTACTTGGTATATATACATGGGAGAACGTTATTTTTGGGAGATTGGACATATTTTGGACATAAATTCGACCTAAGGAGGCAGAGTCACAATAGGAGCAAGGCGGAGAATTCTTCTACAAGTTTTTCCTGCCTCTACCTATATTTTCATTGTTGGTTATGACTTTTAGTATTGCATTTTTACATACTATTATGAATAGTTAAGTTGTTATCTAGGATTTTGATTGAAACTTTTATAGGATAAATTCTTGTTATGTTTTTATATAATTTTGTCAAAGTTTAATCTCTATTTGTTCAACTACGTTTTTATTTTTGTTGTAGTTAATTGAAAGAATCCTCAATTAGCTATGCCTATTTAGTGTGTATCTACTCGAGAGAGAGTGCATATTTAGGTAATTTTTGAACAACATCGCTCCCAAAGAATATGAGATTCCATAACCGAGGATTTAAAGATTGGATTAGAGATAACGATACCTTGAGTGCAATCTAAAGTGAACTGTAATACAAGTTAACTAGCGTAGCTCGAAAGAGTGCGTCTAGTAGATTATTGTAATTTCTCGAGAGAGATTTACAGTAGCATGAGTGTTCATGATTGATAGAGAATACTTAGGCAAAATTATAGAAGACATAGCGAGAAGGATTCCGACAATTGAAAAAATCATAACTCTGAACCTCCTTAATCTTTTTTTTAACCCATAATATCTTTAGTATTAATTTACTATTTTAATTTGTTAGTTAATTAGATATAAAAATCTTAATATTTATAAGATAGAAATAGATTAGACTTGTGTTTTTTAGCAATATTAAACAATTATAGTTAAGCCTTAATTCTATGTGGGATTCAACTCCAGACTTATAAACCGAATTATATTTACAACGACCGCTTAGTCCTTTTTATAAGACATAATTGGACGGATCATATCTCTCTATAACAACATCCCTATATAACAACACTTTACTATAAAAACCAAACTTTTCCATAACTAATTTTTATAGAGACATTTTCGTTCCTATACCATATAGGAAACTATATTACTAAATATGTTCATGATTTAAAAATTACCCGCCCTGTTAATAGGTTTTTTACAAAACAGATACAATGCATTAAATACAGAATCTTAGTAGATATAATCTTCCTATTTAGGCGCTAAAATTAAGGAAGTAAATATTCTTTCAGATATTTCATTAAATAAGGAATCATTGTAGTATTAAAATTCCTTATTTAGGTGCGCTAATATTGGGGAATTAAAAATTCTTTCAGAAATTTTCAAACGCAAATCACGCTGTATTAATTTTCGTCTCTTTCTATTCAATGTACCCAGTTTGTAGATATTTTGTAGATAAATTGTAGATTATTTGTATTTTGATTGTAGATGCTTTGTTTTTTGTTTTCACAAATTAAAAATGACTAAAACTTCTACAAATCTTCTGCAAAAAATGCAATTATGTCGAAAATCCCAATTAAACTACAATCGAATGAGAATTGAGTGATACGATATTGAGATCTGTTTGACTTTGTAGTTTATTTTTAGTTTTTTTGTAGAATTTTTGTAGATGAATAGAATTTTTTTTAGTTATATTAAATGTAGTTATTATGATGTTTAGAATACAATTTGTCTAAAAAAAACTATACATTAACTACATTCTGAACACAATCTACAATTTAACTACAATTTAACTACAATTTAACTACAATTTATCTAATATATCGTCTTCTTCTTCTTCTTTGAGATTCAATCTGAAAATCAATCAAAATCAAGTCCGATATTCACCAAAAACCCTTAAAATTGAGATATAAACTTCAAACCATATTCCCGATTATTTCTAACAACACCCAATCCAAACAAATAATAATTTTTGAAAACCCAAATTTGAATTCAAACTTTTTAATGGCTCTCAATGATGAATTTGAGAGAAGAAAAGATGAAGAACATATATATGATCGCCAATTTCTGAAAACAATGAAGAACAGAATGTAGCAATTTCGACTTGTACAATTCGAAGAAGAAGGAAGGGAGAAGAGGAAGAAAGGGAAGAGAAAAACGGCTGGTTACAAATAATGGGGAAAGAAAAACGTGGGATATATGGACATTTTTAATTAAGGAGTAAAAATTTACCCATTAATTATACTCCTTTAATTAAAGAATAAAAAACTACCCATTAATTATAATCCTAAATTAATTATGATATAGATTTAATAATTTGGTATACTAAATATAATTAAATCAAACCTTAAACATGAAAGGTGATAAGGTTTCATATATGGTATAGGAATGTAAAAATTTCATTTTTACATGTACTAACATATTCATATCCCTTATATATGCCTTTATTTGTACATAACCAGCAAAATATTAACATTACAAACTATGTAAAAGCTTATAAACACACTTATGGAAATGGTGCCCTCTTCTTCATCTCAACATCCTCAGCACCGATCGCGAAACCTTTCGCGTGCTGCATCCAATAATCCGCCCGCGGATTCAACCGCTCGGGCTCGGGCAAATCGACCCGACTAGTTTTTATGGCATCGGTCGATATGTTGTACTTGTCATCTCTTTTCTTGACTAGCCCTATGTTCACAATGCCCAAATCCACTGCCTGTGGAGACATCATCAGTGCTGGTGGTCCAATTGGTAACTTGTCACCTTAATTTGAAATTGCAAGTCAAATTAATAAGTACATATCCCATTTTGTTGGTATAAATGACACCATATAGCCACTTTAAATGAGATACCTATTTAGAAATTAGGTATGAATTTTAGTTTTTCAGTTCAATTTTTTATTTGAACAAAAAAGTTATGAATTATCCTAAATTTTAAAATTTTAAGATAAATAGTGGCTAATCTTTAAATATCAGCCATTTTAAAGAGTTGCTATTTAAAAATTAGCCGGTGCGTTCTGAATTCAAAAATGTCCTGAATTATCGTGAATTTTAGATTTTTACTTTATAATTTCAAGACAAAAAAGTACTTGCTAATCTCTAAATTGTCCTGAATTTAAAATTTAAAATTTTAAGATAAAATGAATACTGGTTAATCTCTAAGTAGCAACCATTTTAGAGGGTTGCTATTTATAAACTAGCCAATGCATTCTGAATTTTAATTTTCCAGTTCGAATTTTCAAGACGAAAATATCCTGAATTATCCCGAATATTAGTTTAGAACGACAAAATAAGTACTGATTAATTTTTAAATTATCCTTAATTTTAAATTTTTAATCTAAATTTTTAAGATAAAATAAATACTGGCTAATCTCTAAATAGATTAGGTATTTAAAATTAGCTAGTGCTGAATTTCAATTTTTCAGTTTATATTTTCAAGACAAAAATATCCTGATTTTTAGAATTTTAGTGTAAAATTTCAGGAGAAATAAGTACGGGCTAATCTCAAAATAGCCCGAAAATGGCTATCTATGCACTTGCCCCACGGTTTAGAAATAAAAATAATTTTTTTAAAAGAGCTTAACATACCTCTATCAGTTTGCCATGTACACCAAAATTTGCCATAGGTCTTGGTAAGATTCTCCAGCTCAGACCTAACAACCATTTCTGGTACTCTAGGATTTACCCAAAGTCCTGATTTTATCTGGATTTAAATTTTCACAAAGATCAAATTGTCATTAATTAAATATTACTAAATTCCAATTAAGTTCAACTATCTTTTTTTTTTTTTTTTTTTGGGGATAGAATCGAACTGGAATATTAATTTTAGTTTTTAAAATTTACACTAATTAAAGGCAAGTTACAACAAAAAACATCTCTTTAAAATATTAATTTAAACAATGTTTTTCAATTATATGGAAATTAGAACTTAAAAGTAGAAAATCGTAGTGAGGCACAACCTTTCTTTAAGTCATAGAATTAAAATAAAAAAGAAAGAAATTCTCCACAAAAAACAAATAAAGTGAAAAATTAAGGTACAAACCTCATGTGCATGAGAATGCCAAAGCTTCTGTTCTTCTTGAGGCAATGTTTCGAAAATACGATCAGATATTATATACTCCACTCCTGCCCATAATTCATATTCCAACAATTATACGGAAAACGTCGTATCGTTCGTTAAAAATAATTTAACTTTAAACTTTCTACTTTAATCAAGATAATTCATAACCACATTTTAGACCACAGATTTTTAATTGTTCGTTTTTTTCTTAAATTTCTTGCTTAATCAACCCGAGCTACATAAACCGAAATGAAGGCAGTAGCGGATCTACATGGTTATTTGTGGATGCTCATGCTCCTATTATCTTTGACAAAATTTAATAAATTTATCTAGGTAATTATAAAAATATTTAAATAAATATTGAGCGAGAGTCCATAACTAAATTCTTTTTCTTTTTTCTTTTTTCAAAATTTGTATCGATCATGAGCACCCATAACTAAACTCTTTTTTTATTTTCTCTTTTTTCAAATTTGTTATCGGTGAGCATCCATAACTAAACTCTTTTTTTTTTTTTACTTCCAAAATTTTTATTTGTCAGCAGCCACGACATTAAAATTCTGAATTTCTTTTTTCTCTTTTTTCAAAATTTTTATTGGTGAGCACTCATGACTAAACTCTTTTTTTTCTTCTTTCAAAATTTTAATTTGTGACCACGCACGACATTAAAATCCTGAATCCGCCACGAAACGAAGAAAGACAGAAAAGGGCAGGTGTTCACGAAACCATACCGATAAGGCGGCCGGTGGATTCATCGGAGTCGTAAACGGCACACTGAAGGAAATCTTGATTCAAACGAGTGACATAGTGATGAGTTTCGATTTGACGATGCATGTCATGACTGTACATAGCAAAAGTACAAACATGTTGATTCATTTGCTTGATAGGAGTCAAAGACTGCAACATTTGAGCTCCTTTATCAAGCATGTGTTGCTCCATTGACATAGGTTTTCCTGGTGGGATTGTAGCTGATGCAGCCATAGTAACAATATGAATTTGAGATCAATTAATTAAAAAGGTTCTTGAAATTAAAGTAGTGTTGTTTTTTTTGATGGATTTGGGATGATTTATATGAAGTGATTTTGATGAGTTGGAGGACGTGGAGGGTATAGGGATTGACACGTAGACATGCATGGATTTTGAGGTGGCTGGTATTGATGAGAAGTATGGCCACGTTGAGTTGCATGGGTAAGTTGATGTTGTTTTTTGAGGACACGTTTGGATAATATTTGAAGTAGAAATAGTGTAGTTGGTTGAAGTAGAAACTGGCACGAAAGACGACTAAGTCAAAGGGCGACTATTATTGTCGATGGCGGAGCTAGAGTTTTCATCGTGATAAATAATTAGATACATTAAAATGTAAAGGAGAGTCAATATATATTAATTTACATAAAACAAAAGAATTTATTTAGTAATATGATGTAATTTTTCGGCGAAGGGGTGACGTTTGATATCCCTTGATTCAATGTGGCTCCGACACTGACTATAGTATAGGCTGAGGGAGAGAGCATTGAATTTGTTCGTTTCGATATCTTTTTTGCTTATTATGGAAGTCATATATTATAACATAACATAATATAAAAAATTGATTAGAAAAAAAAAACTACCATAGTAGGCAGAGTGGTCTGTTTTTTTTTTGGTCAACAAGGCGAACTTATATTAATTTAATAAGAACATTACAAGAAGCTCGTTGCATTACATTACAAAAGGAGTAATCAAAAAGATGAGCACTAAGGTGATCCCTATCTAACATGGGTGTAGAGGGGAGTCCATGTTCATAATTTTTCAAAAAAAGACGTGTAGCCTGTGCATGGGGCAGGCAATTCAAAAAGTCTGGGATGCTTGCTATCTTAACAAGTCTTGAATAATTAGTGTCCTGTCGATCCGCCTTCAGGTGTGGTATTAAAAAATCTGGGAGCTGACAAAAGATAGTTGTTTGATCATGCAAAAGTGTAGTGGCACCATTCCGAGCAAGCGCGCGTGCAACGTAGTTTTACTCCCTGTAAATGTGAGAAATAGTAGGATTACCCAACTGGAGTAAGTACCTGCATTCCATTAACACGGATGAGTAATGTAAATTATGGTTAATAAGCATCGAGATTACCTCTGTGGAATCCACGTTCACTTCTAGCGGTAAGAGTTGGTGATGCCAAGCTAATTGCAGACCCTGTAATAATGCATATAATTCCATGGAGGTGGAGTTCCCTATGGGTTTGTTTCCCATGAAATCGAGTAAGCAATGGCCCGTGGCATTTCGAAACACTCCTCCTATACCATTAGTATGTTGGTGTGTTTTTGCAGCACCATCAGTATTTAGTTTAATTTTGCCTATTGGAGGGGGGTGCCATTTGACAAACATATGTGTGGGTGCGATGGATTGAGAATGTTGTTGGATAAGGTAGTGGTATTCCACTGCTTCTGATAGCATGGAATTGGTTGTGGGTGGTGGTGAGGAATGACTTTTGAAGAGGTAGTAATTGCGTAATTTTCAAATATGCCATATGATATAG
>ML298234.1:17707-54010 GCA_005239495.1 Nicotiana undulata | reverse complement strand
GGGGGGGGGGGGGGGGGGGGGGGGGCAGATGGAATAGGAGGGTGGAAGAGTTTGTGATTAAATGGTATATGATTTGGATAGGTGGGGAGAGAAGAATGTTACAAGCATGTAATATGTCATCAAGCCCTAATTGAGACCATATAGTGGAGGTCACAGGGCATTGGAAGAGAACGTGTGTGATGGTTTCCTCTCTTTGGAGGCAAAGGGTGCACAAATTGAATTGGGTGACATGGATGTGATGTAAATAGGAGGTTGTGGCTATTCTTTGGTGTGATAGGAACCAAAGAACATAGATAATTTTTGGGGGTAACTGTAACTTCCAAAGCCATTTGTGAGGATAGGTGGTAGTGGGTGTTGTTAAGGCGTGATATAATTATTTGACGGAGAATTTGCTATTGGAAGTCAAACCCCATATAAGCTGATCGTAGCAGTGCGGGTTTATTAGTTGGGATATATATTTGTTTTAGCATTGAACAAACGGGTTCTGGTATGTCGAAGGTAGAGAGGTTAGGTCAATGTGATTATTAAGAGTATGTTGGTGTACTGTTGCATTTATTTCGTGGGAGGGAAGGGGACCTTCTATAGTTTTACGGAGGACAATATTGGGCCCTAGTCAAGAGTCTTGTCAGAAGTGAATGTGGGTGCATTTGGCTATATTCCAAACTAAGCCATGTTGGCAAAGTTACCAACCTAATTGAATATTTTTCCAAATAAGCGAGGTATTATTACTACTTCTAATGTGAAAATATTTAGCCATAAGATAGAAGCCCAGAGTATGTGAGGATTGTTGAAGAGGCGCCAAGCTAAATTTCCAAGCAAAGCATTATTTTTGATGGTTAAGTTTTGAATACCAATCCCACCTAGGTGTTTTGATTTTTGGACGGTAGTCCAATTAATTAGGTGAATTCTTTTTTTGTGTTGTGTAGTGCCCCGAAAAAATTTCTTTGTCAGCGGTTCATTTTAGAAATGACTTGGGCATGTAGTTTAATAATTTGCATAACATGGTGTGGGAGCATGTTTAGGGTGAATTTAATAAGAGTAGCACGCCCTGCCATTGAAAGCATGTTTGTCTTCCATCCTGATAATTTAGCTTTAAAGTTGTCTAAGATGAATTGAAAATCCCGGGGTGATGGTTTATGAACAAATAGAGGGTATCCCATGTATTTGCCAAAAAGTTTTTCTTCCCGCACATTGAAGGATGTTAAGACAAACTGTTTATCCATAGGAGTGGCATTGCGTGAGAAGTAAATTTTTGATTTTGTAAAGTTGATACTTTGACCGAATTTTTGAGTAACTTGAGTAAGAGTATCAATTATTGTATGGATACTGATAGTGGTGATTTTGGGGGTGAGTGTGATATCATCGACAAAGAGGAGGTGAGAAATTTGAGGTCCTTGGATGGAGAGTTTAATTGCTTTCCATTTTTGATAATCTACTAGTTGGTGGATTTGTCTGGAGATCGTTCCATACAAAGTATGAAAAGATAAGGTGAGAGAGGATCTCCTTGCCGAATGCCCCTCGAGGGTTCGAAGGGAGGTGAGGGATGGCCATTTATCAAAAGTGAGATAGTGGACGTAGTAATACAAGACATAATTAGAGAGATTAGTGTGTGTGGGAGGTTAAAGAAGTGTAAAGTTTCTTTAATGAACCCCCACTCCATTTTATCAAAAGCCTTTTCCAGATCAAGTTTGAGGAGAAAATGTGCTACTTGGCCTTTCTTTTTGCGGAAGGAGTTCAATATTAACTATTATGGCATTATCTGAGGTTCGACGCCCTTTTAAGAAAGCAGATTGTTCAGGGCTAATAATTTTTGGTATAAAGGGTTTAAGACGGTGAACTATTAATTTGGTGATGATTTTGTAAATGGTATTACAAAATCTTATGGGTCAATTGCCTGAGGGGGCAACTTGGTGTGGTAACGTTCGAATTTTGAGAGGTAAAACGTTTTAGTTTTGATAGTGAATTTGAAAATAAAATTTGAAAAAGAAATAAAATTTATATATTTAAAAGTGTCAACAAATGTTAAACTTGACTTGCAATTATAAGGATGAATTAATATATAGTTCTTGTCTTAGTAAAAAAAATAAATCTATTTTCTTGCTCGTGTTCATTTTCCTCACGAACAAAGGTTTATTGGACTCAAGCCATTTGTTAGAGAGAAATACAACTCACAAAAGATACGATTGGACAGTCCGATGAATAAGGCATCTCATGTTTATGTTGGGTCCGGGAAAGGACTGCACCTTAAATGGTGTGATGTTGACAATCAGGGGCGGATTTAGGAGAGCAGAAGGGTACGAACCCCCTTCACCGGAAAATTACACTATTTATATAAAACAAAATCTGTTTTGTACCTCTATATATTATATTTTGATTCTCTTAATGCAGTCCAAAAGCATATCTCAATGACAAGGGTATAAAACTTTTGTGAGCTCATCGGTACATAAAAGAAAGAACAAAAAACAAAAAGCAAACTAATTTCCTTGCTAATTTAGCAAATAAGTAAAGAAAAACCAAACTTCAATATTAAATGTTACATCAAAATCATCAATTTTCCTCTTGTGACTTCTTCTTCATTTCCTTTAAAGCAAATACTCTGCTATCATTCAAATCACTAGCACTTTTTTGTACCCTATACTTATACCTGCTAGCCACAATTAAATATATCCCAAAATTGACCATAGACAACACAGCCAACATTAAATAAAACAAATTCAAATGATTCCTATTGAAATTATTCCCAACTAACCAACCCCCACTATTTGTAATTTTTTTTGTTGCCTTGTTCACAATTTTCACAACTATAGAACTCAAGAAATACCCTAATGACATTGAAGTCCAAAGAAAACAAGATGAAACTGATTTCAACTCTTTTGGTGCTTGAGAATAGAAGAATTCAAGAAGCCCAACATAAGTAAACATATCAGCTATCCCAAATATGAAAAATTGAATTGAAAGCCAAAACACACTAATTGGCAATGGTTGCAATATAGGGATGGCGTCGAGCATGTTGTTGTCACGTGCTATTTGTTTACGTTTAACTTCTAAGATGGATGCTGCTGTCATAGATAAAGCAGAGAGGACTAAACCAACCCCGACTCGTTGTAAATACGTTATGCCTGTTGGGATGCCTGTAAATTTACGTAAAATTGGAACGATGATTTGATCGTAGACGGGGATAATTATGATCAAGAAAATAATAGGGATAATTGGTAATGAGGCAGGTGGTATGTGGAATTTATTTTTGATTCTTGTGTCCATTGTGAAACCTTGTTGAATTGAAAATGTTTGGAGTTGGGCAAGGCAAAGTGTCATGATTATTGTACAACAAAAGACTGGTATCATACTTAGTAGGATTTTTGCATTTTCTACTTGTGTAACTCTGCAAAGTTTCCATGGATTTGGTTTTTCTGATTGTTGTTGTGATGTTTGAATAGCTGCTTTGTCCAAAAACCTAGAAAAGAAAATTACCAAAATATGAGGACATTTCACATTAATGCATTTTAATATTTTATAACAGGTTAGGGCAGTCCAGTGCACAAGGCATCCGGCGTTTATGTAAAGTTCAGGGAAGGAGCACACCCCACAGGGTGTGTTATAGACAACCTAACATAACCTAATGCATTTTAATACCTTGTAACAGGTTAAGACAGCCAAGTGCCCAAGGTATTCCGCGTTTACGCAGGGTTCAGGGAAGGGCCACACCTCAAAGGGTGTGATATAAACTGCCTAACCTAATGAAAGCATTAGTGACTGCTTCCACGGCTTGAACCCCTGGCCTATACATCACAGTGAGATAACTTTACCGTTGTAACAGGTTATCGGTTTTATTCTCTAGGTTACTAATTCTACTTATTACGGGTGATACCTAGAGTTATCTTTCGGGTGAACTGATAGAACAAAAATTCTGTTAAGAGTCCTAGATGTATGAAATAGAGAGATAACTAACTTGTATGTATCAGTGTGAGGTAAAAATTCTGATGGAATTGCAGCTTCATTATCCTCATTGATCTCATAGAGATCAGCAGAATCCTCAGGAAGTTGAAGGTTTCTGTTTCGTACGGCTGCAACATATACCTATCAATAACACCACAAGAAAACCAAACAAAATTAGAATAATCATTTCGAGTGACTTTTTTATTACAAAAAATAGTTTAGTGACTCTCTATAATACTCAAGTAAAGTTGAGAGACTTTTTCGTAATAAAGAATAATTTAGTAACTTCGGTGCAACAAATAAAAAAATGAATGACCATCTGCGGAAGGGAAGCCTTGGAGCAACGGTAAAATTGTCTCTGTGTGACCTATAGGTCACGGGTTCGAGCTGCTGGAATCTGCCACTGATACTTGAACCAAGGTAGGACCCTAAGGGTATGGCTCTTCCCCGCATCCTGTGTGAACCCGAGATAGTTCGTACACCGGGCTGTCCTTTTTTTGAATGATCATCCGATACGTACGTGAAATTACCCCTTCCTTGTGACACTAAGAGAAATATAAGGATACTAAGACGTACAATAAAAACTTAACCACATTGGATAGTTACACCAAGCTAATGAATACAAAATATGTGTCTTGTATACACACACTTATACCTTAACCATGATCAAGCGATGTGTATTTTCACTTTAGTTTTTAACTGCTAAGACTAAATTTCTTGATTTGGTGTAAATACCAAATAAACAATAACAACAACAAATCACTAAGTTCCCACGAGTGAGGTCTGGGGAAGGTAATATGTACGCAGATCTTACTCCTATTCCGGGAGGACAGAAAGGCTATTTCCGATAGACCCTCGACTAGAGAGCAGATAAAAGAAAGCATAGGCCACATGCAGTAACAACAACAATATATTAAAGAAAACCGAAGCGAAAGATACCAATCAAACGGCAGGTAAAGATACCTGGAAAATCTCTGAGATGGCACTGCTCCCCTTAATAACAAATATTCTATACCATGGCAATCCAAGAAAAAAGATTATTCCACCAAAGAACATAGCCAATGTGCTAACAAAAAATCCCCAATCCCATCCTTTATTTTCTTGAATCCAAACAATAAATGTTGTACTAATTGAACCACCAATGCACACAGCTAACAAAAGCCAATTGAAGAAACTTGACATTTGCAATGCTTCATTTTTGTCATTCTCATCAAATTGATCAGCACCATGTGATGGCAATGCAGCTTTGACTCCAGCTGATCCAAGGGCTACTAAATAAAGAGCAATAAAGAGAAATGCTGCATTTTTTCCAGACACTTTTTCACATGTTGCTGTTGGATCAAGAATGTTGCAGTTTTGTGGTGGTTTGTATTTTGAGTAGTGTGCTTGAAATGCTAGGAGTCCTAGTCCCTATCAAATATAGATGGGAATTCATCAGTTGAAAGAATATATAATACCACATTCGGTTTATAGTATTTAGCGGTAGAGTCAGAATTTTTACTAAGGTCAATCAAAATATTAATAAAAAGAAGATTAACCCAAATAACCGTTCATCCTATCACTTAAACTAAAACTAGCCAGTGTATGTATAATATATGAATAACTTATATATTACATATGCATAATTGTGTATAATTAATGTACAATCTATGTATATGACTAGAAAAAGTAAACAATTAATATGACGACTATTTATGTAAAGAATCCAAATTAAAAAGCAAACACATAAAAAGAGATAAGAGGATTCATCATAAGCTTTCAAACCTCTTACAACAACCTCATTTGTTCCAGATCTTTTTAGCTGTTATAGAGAACATATATTATAATATAGCATGAAAATTGGTTCCATAAGAACTTAATATTTATAGCGAATGATTGTTATAGAGAGGTCTGACTGTAGTATACATAAAAAAAAAATGTTATTCAGTTACACAGTATAATTTTCGGCAAAGGGGTGTCAATTAAAGTGGCGTTGCCGCTAAATAATATCGGTCTTTTACGGATTATGCACACCTTTTTAAAAAGACATTTTACGCTTTTAATTTAATCATTAAAGTATTTGTCTAAACTATCTTTTATCTCTCCTTTTTAATTGACGTTTGACTAATTGGAAGATCCGTCTGTCTTATGTTTGACTAAGCACGGCGTGTATTAAACAAAAAGATTTTTGAAATTTGTAATCTAAAATAAGTCATATTTATTTGCGTGGCTATAAATCATTCACGAGCGGTAAGAAACTTTTGAAATTTGTTTCTTATTTAAATAAACATAAATAGCATGAAGAGAGAATATGCATACCAAGAACTCAATCCAAGATGAAATAAGAACAGCTTTAAATCTGCCAATATAAGTGTCAGCTAAGATGGCCACAAGGACAGTAAGAATATAACTGGTTCCTGAATAGTTGGTAACTTGAGTTGCTGCATCAGCTACATCATAATGCATCACTCCATTGAAATAAGTCACCAAAGTTACTCCCAACACAAGTGATGCCATGTTCTCACAAGCAAATGTACCTATAAATATTCAATGTATATTGTACAAAATGTTAGTGACTGAAGGTGTATTGAGGTATTTAGAAAAACTAAGGCAGCTCGGTGCACTAAGCTCCCGCTATGTTCGGGGTGCGGAGATTTCAGAGGCGAATCCACGATTTGAGGCTTATGGGTTCCTACCATAATTTTAGATTAAATATGCATTAATAACTGGGTTCACAGTTAGATATTTATAAATATTTAATGAATTTTTTAATACAAATACAAGGTCTACGCAAAAATTACTGGGTTCCCGGGAACCGTATTCTATTCTCTAGGTCCGCCTCTGGAGAAGAGCCGGACCACAAGAGATTTATTCTACGCAGCCTTACCTTGCATTTCTGCAAGAGGCTATTTTCATGGCTTGAACCCGTGACCTCCTGGTCACATGACTACAATTTTACCAGTTATGCCAAGGCTCTACTTCGAAGTATTTAAAAGACTCTAATAAGAAAGTGAAAGTTACGCCACTAAAAAAATTAGCTCATGAGACGAGGATGATCCAAGAGTAAGAGTATATAGAGAGTCCAAATCCCTCCACAATAGATGTGGGAACCAATACTCTCGTCCCCTACACACTCAGGACTGGACATTTGAAACGTGATAGTATAAGATGGGGGCCCAACATCGGACAAATCATGAATTGGAATAATCTTGGCTCTGATACCATGTTAAGAAAATGGACCTTGTGACTAGCTCAACTCTGAAAGCTAAGCTCATGAGGTGAAAATTGTCCAAGATCAAATAAAGAGTATAAATCCCCATACCACAATCGATGCGGAAACTCAACAAAATCTAACTTGATAATTGCATTAGTTTGTTATATCTTAATATACAGTGACACCTTCTGATTCCACGACAACAGCTGATTAAAAGAAGAATCTAGATATGAGGTATATGAATGATTTTATCGCGGTATGAGCGTTTTTAGGGAAAAAAAAGGTGCAGCAACTTAATAAATAACAACAATATCACGCCATATTAAAGATATTTTTGAACTAACTTAAAGGGGTATAATAGTTGATGGTTTGACAGGATAAATTAATATGAGATGATGGAAAAGCTCTTAATTTGCGGCCCACAAAGAGCTAAAAAAGATGACGTGGGTTGGAATCCCTAGATAAGCCCATGAATCTTGATGATGTGCCGGCCATGTGGCGTTTTAAGTTCGAGCATTGATTATTGAATATGCGAACAAAGTTCAACGTTATAAGTTAATAAGAAAAAAAAAGAAGTTGCATCTAAAGTGTAAGAATATTTTTAAATATTCTGTGAAGTTTTTTGGGAAAAATCGTTTGAATTCAGTACAGAGAGCAGATAAAACACCAAGTTAATCCTTTACCTAAAATGAGTGAGGAAGGACCTTGTCCTCCATGTTTATCCTTAGTAGCTATTCTTCCTCTCCAATCCACCTTTCCTTCAAGAAGTTGAGTCTTATCCTACAAACAATTAATTAAAAAGAAAAAAGAAAACAAACTTAGAACCAAAATGCATAAATATGAATAAATTGTGTAATGGATGAAATATTGTAAAGTACCATAGCTGTTCAGATATTCTGATCCTACTGCATGCAAATAGAAGGTTAAGAGTGGCAAGAATTGGTAGGAAAGTTTGGTCTGAATGTTAGTACTATTTATTAAGAGACAAATGCAAAAAATATTTCCTACAACATGAGTAGAGACAAATAGACGTGGAATCTAAGATTTTAATTTTATATGGATTTTAAAACGATGACTTGCTAATAATTAGGTTCTAAATTTAATATCAGTATATATTTAATGAAAATTTTAATATAAATATACTGTTGCATTACTAGAAATCTGCTAAAAATCGAGCAAAAAAACCTGCCAAAGTTGGTAAGTTATGGCCAATTACCGACCAAAACGCGATCATTTACATGTGATCGGTATTTTAACTGTCGGAAAGGCATACCGACCAAAGTTGGTCGTTCAATTAAATTTAAAAAAAATTGCAAAAAAAAAACCCGACCAAAGTTGGTCGGTATTTTAATTATGTAATCAAAAGATTCACCATCTGGGAATCAAACTGAGGTCTGTACTGTGACAGGATACTATTCTACCACTAGACCATTGATGCATTTTGTTTTAAGGCTGTCTTTTATTTGATTTATACTCCTTAATTGTATTTTCGCACGAAAATAACTGACCAAAGTTGGTCGGTTTCTTGAAAAATAAATTTTGTGGGACTCAAAAAATAGTCTCCCGCATTTTTGCGCCACAGAAAACCGATCAAAGTTGGTCGGTTTCGGAAAAAAATTTAAAAATTAAAATATTTTGAAAAATTGATCAACTTTGATCGATTTTTTGACTGGTTTTTTGACCGACCAAAGTTGATCGGTCGATTTTGGCCGAATTTCTAATAGTGAATTGGAGCAAAACCTAGAGTTCGGCTGAGCCTGGGTTTACAGCTCTGCCTCCAAAGACAAATCTCTAAAATCAAAAGAAACCTCTGATGCTGCCGACTTTTGAAAGAGAGATTCTCATGAGTACATGACACATTCAAATACTGCAAACTGTGAGAATAAAAGTTAAAACATACAATCAGCGTACGTACTTTAGCTATATGATCTCAACTATGCAATATAAAAATATGTACGTGTTGCACTAAAAAATTACTTAAAAGTCTAGAATATTAAAAGTGATTTTGAGTTAAATGCTTATTTAGAAATGGAGAAAGAACCCGTGGAAGGGAATCTTAGCGTAACTGGTAAAATTGTTGCCATGTGACCAGGAGGTCACGGGTTCGAGCCGTGGAAACAGCCTCTTACAAAAATGTAAGATAAGGCCGCGTACGATAGACCCTTGTGGTCCGCCCTTTCTCCGGACCTCGCGCATAGCGGAAGCTTAGTGCACCGAGCTACCCTTTAGAAAGAACCATGTGACCTGACGGAGTACTTATTCATAATATCATACCGACTCTGTTTCAATTAATGTGATCATATTTAACTCATACGAAAATTTAAGAAGAAATAATGCATTTAAAAAGTTTTGGTCTTAAATATATCGTAACATGTCCTGTGATTATAAAAGATTATCATTAAAAAAAAAACTAAAAATTTAAGTGAACTAATTTCTATACTTAAAAAGGTTTTTTTTTTAACTGCGGACTAATTAAAAGGAAATTTGGTCACATGAACTCTACTCAAATTCGGAAGCTTCTATTCCCGTCATTTGATTAGGCACTGAGTTTGAGAAAAAAATGACAGAATAAGACTGGGAACAAGAAGATATTTTACCCTTTTATTAATTAAGACAAGAACTATATATTAATTCACAACTTATTATTTCACGTCATGTTTACGTCAATTGACATTTACAACTAGGTTCCTCTTCTGCATTGGAAAAGAAAAGAAAATGAATAAGGGTTTCTATTTCTCGTAATTCATCTGTCTTTTATATTTGTTATTATTATAATGAGTAAAATATATTTTTGAGGATATTCCAGGGGTCCATGTTAAAATAATGCACTAATACTCAATGTGTGTCTAATATGGTAAACAAGTTAGTCCAGTTTAGTGACGGAGAAAACAAAACTCTCCATGTATTTTGGACACTTAATTAAAACAAAAGGATTTAAGTTATATGTATACCAGTGAATTTAGAATAGTAATCCTACCGGGGTAAATCATGTGTTTAGACCTTTTGAGCTGCGTAATTTTTAGGTAAAAATCTTGTGTTCTTTATATTACCCGCACTTTAAAATTTTTATTTTAAGTGAACACTGTTTACCCTAAAATTTAGATAACAATTAAACTTATATTGTGGTTTTAAAAATATGTGATTTCACCCAATACCAATTGATAAACGAGAAAGTAAATGACTGAATTAAATTGTAAGATAAATCAAACCAGTATGCAAGCTGAGCCTCGACCTCGAAATGATGTATTCTCGAGGTGATAGTAGTACAAGGACGATTAAGACAGAATAATTCTGATGAACAGTAAGCAAAGCAATAAGCGAGAAAGAAATAATTGTATAGCTTTTTCTCAGTGAGCAATGATGATTACAAATGAATGAAAAAGCTCTTTATATAGTAGAAGAATCCTAATTAAGGTATACTTCTAATTACAGAAGAAAATTGTATAAACAACTGATTAACCGCTATAGATTTGATCCGTTCCGAGATTCACGCCACGATCCTCGACCAATCACATATATCTCGCCTTTTCCGTTACAAAGTTATCCCGATATTACTCGAAGTCTATTTCTTCTGGCCTCGATTACTATCGATCTCGATTTAGAAAACGGCTTCGATTTCGGACTCAATGTCTCAGCTCTTCGATGCAACGTCCCAGTCTCAATCAAATAGTGAAACCGGGTAGCCTCGATTTCTACAATATACAGATAGTCCCCTCGTTTCTTAGAATGTAATGACAAGAAATGATTTGAGCCTAGATTTTTCTATGACCTCGATAGACAGTGATGCCATCCTCGTGACGTAAGTGGTGGAAGTGACCGAAACGCTCCGCCGGTACAGTTCCCCAAACCATTAATGCGCGTCAGTGGGTGGTCGTCCACTAGTGCCGTCGAACCGTCACCGTAAATCTATAAATATAGCTTCTTTTTGTTGAATCAAATTTTACTTTTATCTTCATCAGCTCTTCTAAGTCTTCAACTCTCTTAATATCATCTCTTTCATCGCTCCTTAGGCCACCTCCGCTAGCTTCGAAACACCAGAACTTACTACTTTCCTCTTTCTTCTACTCATATAATGGCGAAAATATCCAAAACTGTTCCACAAAAGGAAAAAGCTTCATCTTCTTCTTCACGGCCGACCGACGATAAAATGCCGGCGAAACCGCTCCCTAGGGAGTAAGTTCCCGGCCCATGTGTTCTAAAATCTGACTTCAAAGTCGAGAATCCTCCATCGGTCCCTGGCCGATGTGAGCACGTATCGAGGTATATTTTCTCGATAACGGTGGGATACCTCGAGGATGTCAAAAGGGATTGCAACTGGGGGGACAAAGTTGTAGAGATCCCTTCTCCTGAAGAAAGCATTACCACCCACGTGGAAGGGTATCTAGGTGTTTACACTTACCCCGTCACGTTGGGTCCCCTCGATCCAGTTATCATAAACTTCTTCAAGAAATACCAAGTGACCCTTGGCCAAATTCACCCTTCTTTCTGGCGCATCGTGATCATGCTCCGGTTCTTCTCCAGCAAAGTCGAGGGGCTGCCATTCACCCTTTACCACCTCATCATGTTATACAACCCTCGAATCTTTCGAGGGTTGATCAAACTGCAACGTCGGGCGACCAAGGCATTTTTCTTGAGTATCAACAAGGACAAGGACCGGGGGTGGATGAGTCAGTTTGTTCGGGTGAGGACCTTTGACCTCATCCCGTAGGAGAAAATGTTCCCGAGAAATGGAAGCCGAAGCGTAAGTAACACTTTACTCATTAATTTCCACATTTCCATTTTTGCTTATTTTAACATCTTCCTTTGTCGTGCAACGGTTGCTTGGATGCCTCGAGCAGTTCCTGACCTCGAGGACTGGGTTTGGAAGCTGGCTTCAACTTTCTCCTATGCTGAGCGTTGTTGGTGCGACTTGGCGAAAGGCAAATGGGAAGCAAAAAACCATGGTGAATTTCCTTCTCCTTATTTCCGAGGTATTGGTTACATTTCTTTTTGTTACTTAGTCTCTTTTTGTGCAGGCCTGAACAAAGACGCAGTTTTGAGGCCTACGAGCAACGAGGAAGAGTCTATGGCCCCGGTTCCAAAGACGGGGAAAGATAATAAGAGGAAGATGGTCCCGACGTCCGAGGACCCCAAACCCAAAAATGCACCAGCTCGAAGACCCAGGAGGAAAATTATCCCTCTTACTGTAGAGTCAGTCCAAAGGCTGAGGGAAGAAGAAGAAAAGGAAGCCGAAGGCGATGACTCGGCGATGGTGATTCGAGTAAGGAAGAACGCCGAGACGGCCAAGTGTTCTAAGACGACGGTGGTTTCCGAGACCCTGCCTCGTGATGAGGAGGTTTCGAATAAAGATTCGGTCAAAGCCCCCGAATCACCCGAGGTCAAGGTTATCCCTTGTCCAACAAAAACATACCAGAGGGGGATGGTTCCGAGACCTCCAGAGTTGAACAGAGTGCCCCGAGCGAGTGACAACAGGTCACTCACCCTCTCTACCGGGTTTCTTCGAGGAGGCCATAAGGGATGCTCGGTCCATAAGGACCCCTGAAATAGGCGGAGTCCCCGGTGAGGAGGATCCATGTAGGGATTGCTTTACCGGGGTTGATGATGCCTCCGATCTCAACAACGCATCCAACCTCTTCGAAGAGGCCCAACGGCTTCTGAGTCGAGTAAGTGTTAATTTTGTTGATGTAGTTTTCTTTCACTTTTCCTTCTTTCTGTCTAACTTCTATCTTTTCTCATGCAGGTTTTCTCTAAGTCTTGGGCTGACTTAAGCCAATGTGAGGCCGATCTTCAAAGGCTTTTGAAGGAGAGAAATTCCCTCAATCTCCTCTTTGGGTAGAAGGATGAGGAGATCAGGGACCTCCAAGATGACTTGGCCAGTGCCGTAAGGAGGAAACCAAGATGAACGAGTAGGTAACTATTCTTTTTAAAAAATACGAGCTCAATCCAAGGAGGAAGCTAACGTTTCGATGTCACAGTTGCAACAAAAAATTGAGAAGATCGAGCTATTTCGGGAGGAGGTTGATCAAGTTAAAGCTGACTACCATAGGTGGAAGGCATGGACCTCTTTGCTGCGGAGAAAGAGACCACCTTGGCTCAACTGTCATCGGTCAAAGTCCAAATTTGGAATGCTAGGGAGAAAAGTTCGGTTCAGGCCAAGAGGATCTAAGAGCTCGAGGTTGAACTTTCTAAGGCCTAAGCTGAGGCCAAAAAAGGGAAAGTCCAGGCTGATAAGTCAGTAGCCATATACTTGGCTGATGCCGAGGCTGCACAAGCTCAACTGAGGGAGGCTACTGATCGAGCACAATGGACTGCAGAGCTAGCAAAGTGCCAATCTCGGAGAGAGATCCTCGAGGAGATTCATGCCCGAGGTTTCGAACTTTCTGAGGAGATAGCTCAGGCAAAGATGCATGAAGTCGATGCCAGGAAATTGGCCTCTTCCGATGATGACGATGACGATAAAGGTAGCAAGGGTGGATCCGATGATGGTGAGGGGCCCGAGGAGGAAGCTTCCCCCGAGGAAAGAGTCACCCCCGAGCATAGCTAGGACTCTTGTACTTTTTCTTTTCTATTGTGTAGGACCCTTGTCGGTATTTTGTAAATACTCTTGTTCAAGTATATAAAAATATTTCCTTTTTGAATTTCTTCTCAATTTTTCCCTTGTGATAATTTCAGACCTGCTTTTTGCCTTGTAAAATTCTGTCATACTTTATGCCTTGAATAATATGTTTAAGACTTCGGTTTTAGGCAACTTGACCAAAGCCACACTAAAACTGATTTCATAGTCGAGTTCGAGTAAAACTCGAACTCGAAGTAATAGAACCCTCAGGTGTGCATTGAGTGAGAACGGATTCTCGAACTTTAGTCGAGTGAGTTTTTACTCGAGCTCGAAGTGGTGAAACCCTTAAGTTTGTATTGAGTGAGAACGTATTCTTGAACTCCAAAATTTAATGGCCATTAGGCTCTTTAGAATCGGGCCGATATGGCCTTATAAGAATGGCTTTTTCCCCTTTTCGGCTTAAATACTTTATAAGAATTTCGTTATGCCTTAGCATAAATTTTTTTTACCCATTGGTTTTTTCGAGGGTTTAATATTGATCGAAACCTCTTTACTTTTTATTCCTTAACACAAATTTGTATTTAAATAATTCGATACCTCTTAAGGTTTTTCGAGGGCTGATATTATCAAAGCCCTTTGATTATTTTACTGAGGGTAGCCTTTTTCGACTGGTTTTTAAAGAATTCGAAGGCCTGTTTTTATTGCGGGATTCGGACGTCTCTGAGCCGCACTAGTTTGGATGTAGCCTTTGGGTATAACTCTTGGGCTTATTTTCCTAATAACACTTCAAACTTGTTCAAAGTACTAGTCCCCAAGAATGGTGGCCTTGGCCTATAAATCGAGGGTTGCCTCTTTAAGGTATTACGATTTCGGAGTTAGATAATTCATACATGTTGATTTTTTACGGAAGTCGCTGAGTATGGGTTTGTTCATTCGAGGTGTAGTTGTACTTGGCCATTGAGCCAGTTTTCACAAGAAATCATAAGTATGGAGCTTGTAAAGTAGAAATTTTCATTAAGGCACAAGATATCTGGTAAGGAAAAGTACTTCTTTGAATAGTTCATACATGCGTACATGTTTTTCGATTAGGGCTCTAATAATCTATACGGACATGGTTCATTCGATCGTTTGGCCCATTACAAAGTTTTCCTATCGAGACCTCTTTGACACGAAGTATTTCCCTTGAAAATATAACATCCGAGGGTGATTCCCCCCCGAATTCGAGGTTTGATTGTAAAGAAACCTCATATACTCTAAGTCAGCACGAACAAAGGTTGCCTCGTTAAAAACCTTGCCGGAAAAACCCATGTGCGATAAAAACCGGTCGAAGGGAAAAAGAGTGCAACTCGTGCAGTAAGGTCCTAATATCTTCCTGCTTGATGAGAACTTCGATACCTTCACTCGAACACCTAAAAATAAGTTAGTGTAAAATGTAAATGAAAAAGAAGAAGTTCATACCTTAACAATAATATCATTTTAGGAGTGAGATGTTCCAATTGTTTGGTAGTTTCTCGCCGTTTATCGTGCCAAGCTTGTAGGATCTCTTTCCGACGATATCGAGGACTTGATATGTTACCTTCCAATTTGGTATGAGTTTTCCTTTATTAGGGTCTCGAGTGTTGATGGCGACTTTTCTTAGAACCAAGTCCCCGATTCTGAAATAGCGAAGGTTGGTCCTTCGATTATATTACATTTCGATGCGTTGTTTTTGCGCGACCATTCGAACTAGGGCGGCTTCTCATTTTTCATCTAGTAGTTCGAGGCTAGAGTTCATAGCCTCGTGATTTGATTCTTCCGTTGTGTATCGAATCTGGCGTTGGGTTCCCCAACTTACCGGAATCAAGACTTCGACACTGTATAGTAAGGGGAACGATGTTGCCCCTGTACTGTATTTTGATGTTGTTCGATATGCCCAAACGACTTCGGGTAGAATTTCTCTCCATTTTCCCTTGGCATCGTTAAACCTTTTCTTCAGATTCTAAATGATGGTCGTGTTTGTTGATTCGGCCTGTCCGTTTCCTCTAGGATGATATGGTGTTGATAAGATCCTTTTAATTTTGTGATCTTTCGAGAAACTTTGTTACCTTGCTGCTGATGAATTGCTTTCCATTGTCACATACAATCTCGGCAGGTATCCCGAATCGGCATATGATGTGATCCCAGATGAAGTCTATAACTTATTTTTATATGACTTTCTTGAAGGCCTGTGCTTCAATCCATTTAGAGAAATAATCAGTCATAAATAAAATGAATTTAGCTTTACCTGGGGCCGATGGTAGAGGGCCGACAATATCCATCCCCCATTTCATAAATAGCCATGGGGATATGACCGAATGAAGTTGTTCTCCGGGCTGGTGGATCATTGGCGCATACCTTTGACACTTATCACATTTTCGAACAAATTCTTTAGTGCCCTTTTCCATATTGGCCCAATAGTATCATGCTCTTGATTTTGTGAACTAGTGTTTCGGCACCGGAGTGGTTCCCACAAGTACCCACGTGAACTTCTCGTAGGACATAATCGGTGTCCCTTGGTCCCAAGCATACTGCTAACGCTCCGTCGGACATACTCCTGTACAATGTTCCATCCTCAGCCAATGTGAATAGAACAACTTTTGTTCATAGAGCCCTCGATTCCTTAGGGTCCGATTGGAGCTTTTCGTTTTTCAAATACTCCATATATTTATTACTCCAATCCCAGGTTAGGCTTGTGGAGTTTATCTCAACGTGACCTTATTCGATTACTGACTTTGAGAGTTGAACGACAGTCCTCGAGCTGAATTCGTCATCCTCGACTGATGATCCCAGATTTGCAAGGGCATCGGCTTCACTATTCTGTTCTTGAGGTACATGCTGCAAAGTCCATTCTTTAAAACGATGTAATGTCACATGCAACTTATCCAACTACCTTTGCATTCTATCCTCTCTAACCTCTAAGGTTCTATTTACTTGGTTTACTACCACTAGGGAGTCGCATTTGGCTTTGATGACTTCCGCTCCTAAGCTTTTAGCTAGTTCTAGACTTGAAATCATGGCCTCGTACTCAGCCTCATTGTTAGTCAATCTAGAAGTTTTGATAAGTTTCCTAATAGTGTTACCCGTGGGCGGCTTCAAAATGATGCCTAGCCCGGACCCTTTTACATTCGAAGCACCATCTGTAAAAAGAGTCCAAACCCCGATGATGTAACCGATTTTAACAAAAATTCCTTTTCGACTTCGGGTACGAGGGCTGGCATGAAGTCGGCCATGAAGTCTACTAAAATTTGAGACTTAATGGCCGTTCGAGGTTGATATTTGATATCATACCCACTGAGTTCGATGGCCCATTTGGCCAATCGTCCTGACAATTCGGGCTTATGTAAAACATTACGAAGCAGGTAAGTGTCTATCACACATATTGGATGAGATTGAAAATACGATTCTAACTTCCTAGAGGCGCTTATTAGAGCAAGTGCCAATTTTTCTAAATGTGGATATCGATTTTCTGCTTCTCCTAGAGTTCGACTTACATAATAAACAGGAAATTGCGTACCTTGCTCTTCTCGAAATAAGACACCACTTACCGTGATTTCTGAGACCGCTAAGTATAAGTAGAGCTTTTCATCTACCTTGGAGTATGAAGCAATGGTGGGCTCGAGAGGTACCGTTTTAATTCTTATAACGTCTGGTGGCATTCCGGGGTCCAGGCAAAATTCTTCTTCTTTCTGAGTAGTGAGAAGAATCTATGGCTTCGATCTGACGACCTCGAGATGAATCGACCTTAGGCAGCTATCTGCCCTGTTAGCCTTTGTACGACTTTAACATTGTCCATGATAGTGATGTCTTCGATATCCTTGATTTTATCGGGGTTGATCTCGATTCCCTGATTAGACACCATAAAGCCAAGGAACTTGCCTGACTCGACCCCGAAAGCACATTTCTTGGGGTTGAGCTTCATGTTGTATTTTCTGAGTATCTTGAACGTTTCCTACAAACGTGTCAAATGGTCCTCTGCGCGCAGGAACTTAACTAGAATATCATTAATATATACTTCCATCAACTTACCTATTTTTTCTTCGAACATTTTATTTACTAGGCGTTGGTAGGTAGCACCTGCGTTTTTTTATCCCAAAAGGCATTACGTTATAGCAATATGTGCCATACTTAATGATGAATAAAGTCTTTTCCTGATCTTCTGGGTTCATTTGAATTTGGTTGTTACCGAAATAGGCGTCGAGAAAACTAAGGATTTCGTGGCCGGACGTGGCGTCGATCATACGATCGATGTTAGGCAGAGGAAAAGAGTCTTTGGGGCATGCCTTGTTTAAATCCTTATAATCTACAAACATCCTAAGTTTGTTCCCTTTTTTAGGGACTACAACTACATTAGCTAACAATTCGGGATATTTTACTTTTCATCGTCCTTGATGAATGTGTGCTTTACCTCAGACTGGGCCTTCTCTTTTGTTTCACTGGCCTAAACTTCGGATCTAGACTCAATCAATGTGTTGTTATCTCTGGTGGGATCCCTGTCATGTCTAAGTGGGACCAATCAAAACAATCTATGTTATCAATAAGAAATTTAATGAGTTTCTTCCTGAGTTCTGGGGTTAACCCCGTACCCAGGTATAACTTTCGTTCGGGCAGGTGCTCGATCAATATAACCTGTTCCAGCTCTTCGACTGTTGATTTGGTGGCGTCGGAAAATTCGGGAATAATGAAGGTTCGAGGGATCTAATAATCGTCATCTTCTTCTTCCATTCCCCGCTTCTCGAATTCAGTCGAGGCTGGTGATTGTGGTTGCTATTTGGTCTCTTGTTTTCCTTTGACGTACGATCCTTTTGCCGTCGAGAGTGCCGATATTGGTATCACCTCATCGACCTCGAACATTTCCTTCACAACATGTTTCTCCCCATATACTGTTTTCACCTCGTCTGGCGTCGGAAATTTCATCATTTGGTGGAGAGTTGAAGGGACTGCCCTCATATTGTGAATCAAGGGCCTCCCCAGTAGGGTGTTGTACCTCATTCCGCCCTCGATTACATGGAACTTGGTTTTCAGAATAGTTCCAGCCATGATCACCGGTAGGATGATCTCTCCTTTAGTTGTTTCACTGGCCATGTTGAAACCGTTCAGGACCCGAGCTGCGGGCACGATTTGGTCTTGTAGGCCGAGCTACTCCACGAACCTCGATCGGATGATATTTTCCGAACTACCTGGATCCACTAAAACACGCATAAATTGAACTTTCTTCAATAAGATAGAAATTACCAGAGCGTCGTTGTGAGGTTGAGAAGTTCCTTCCGCTTCCTCATCATTGAATGATATGGTGCCTTCTGGCACATATTCTCGGGTCCATTTTTCCCTAGTAATTGGTACCTTAGTGCGTTTGAACATGGGCCCTTGTGGAATATCGACCCCGCCGACAATCATATGGATCACATGTTGCGGCTCTTCCTGTTCATGATGAGTGGTGATTTTACCACTCAATTTAGTCTCTATTCGTTAGACTTTCCACCCTTTTTATGATAACATGAGGTCGTTTATAGTGTGTATTGTTCAATTTGTAGGAAGATTATGCTATTATGTGATTTGCATTGAATTGAAGTGGAATTGAGCAAAAAGAGTGAAAAAAAGTGCAGTAGCCTTCAGTGAACCCGCACCTGCGGAGGTTTGGTCGCAGGTGCGACATCGCACCTACGAATGTTTAAACGCACATGCGTATTTAGCTCAAGTATACATAGGCCGCATCTGCGAAGGCTTTTCCGCGCCTGCGGAACTGCAGGTGCGGTATTTTGTCCGCATATGTGGAATATGAGAAAAACACTTGGAAACGCACCTGCGATTGGGTTTCCGCTTCTGCGGAACTGCACATGCGAGGATTCTTTCGCAGGTGCGGTAATCGGGCATCACATCTGGACAGAATAGTAAAATCACAATTTCTCAATCCCAAACCCACATATACCCGACCTTGTAGATATTTTCTGGATCTTTGTCATTGTTAAACATATTTTTGAGTCTTGAAGACTAGAGAGAACAAGTCTTGAAGCTAGGGTTTGCACACACACTTGGGTTTTGAAGATTTCAAGCTTGTGGTTAAGGTTTTCTTATCCATGTATGTTTATTTCTTCATTTCCTTGATTTGTATTGAATATTTAAGTGTGTAGTATTTATTCCCAACACTTGAATCTTGTTTATGGAAATATTCATATTTAAAGTGTGGATTAAATACCTTGTTGTGCTTATGTATTGAACGATTTTTAGTTATTTATAAAGTGAGTTATTGTTTATTTAATTATTCTTGTTCTTTAATGTTTCCAAAGGGATTAGCTAACCCTAGGACTCGCCCATTAACTCCGAATTAATTTTGGAAAAGATAATATGGGGTTGGGAAAGATTAATTAACAAGAAATTGAGGCTTTAACCCTCATTTTATAGATTCTACCTAGGAATATGATTGAACTACTTGTAGCCATATTCTGGTGTGCTTAATCTCTTAATTGGGTTAGGAATAATTCAATTAGGAAGTCTTGTTAGTCTTTGGAAAAAGCTAATTAAGAATTATTATCCGTGGCTAATTAACATAAACTCGCTCATATTTGTAAAATCATGAAATACATTGGATTGTTACTTGAGTGTAATTCCCGATGCATTCATACTTGTTGTCATTGATCATTTTACTTGCTTTCTAGGTTAGTTTATATTTTTGCATTTAGTTATAAATATTTTCACAATCAAAATCTAAGTGTTTGGCACTGTGCGATAAGTGATAATTCTCTTACATTCCTAATCGCCTTCATATTGTTCTCTGTGGGATTCGACCCCAACCTAGTTGGGTTACTATATTTGACATTGATCGCTTACACTATTTTAAGGTGTAATTTGAGCGTATCAAATTTTGGCGCCGTTGCCGGGGAACAATTGGCGTAATTTATGTTGTTTGAGAAATAAGCATAAGTGTTTTGGTCCAAACTTGTAAATATTTGTGTAATTATTTTTCTTACCTTTATAAAAAATTTCTTATTTGTTCCTTGTTTAGTTTCTTTATTTTTGATTTAAACAAATGGCATCATATAATGAAAATTGGTCGGATGGTAGTTGTTCATACTTTGATGACCCTTGTCCTTATTGTGGAGGACCACACTCGTGACAAAACTGTTTAAATTCTCCCGGGGATGGATTGTGCGCACAATCTCAAACCCATGAGTGGAATATGTGTGATAGGTGTGGTTGCCAAAATGGTCATTGGTATGATTGTGTATATTTGTCCGTCCCTTCCCCAAACCCCCGCTATGATGATTCTACTTTTTGTGATGAAACTTTTAGGGGTGAAGAAGTGGAGGAAATTGAGCATGGTAGAAATGGAGAGTTCAAGCTCATGTTGGAGTGCTTACTTGAAGAAGGAAACCATGAGCAAAATGCCTTGGAAGAGCTTTTGGAGAATAGTCTCCAAAATGAATTGGCACTTGAAGGGTTGCACTCACAATGGATGAATTGATGGAAGCTTCAAGGGTTCAAAAAGCCTTGGAGGTGAGTGATAGCCAAGAACCTTCCTTGGAGGTTGAAGTTGAAAATTCTCCCTTGGCACTTGAACAAAGCCAAGAAGAACTCTCAAATAATCAAAATGAGAGGATGATGCTCATGTTGGAGGCCATTCTTGAAAATGAGAAAAAGCACAACTTTGCACTCGAGGAATTGAAACATGATGTGACTCAAAATGATGAGCATATCCGCACTTTGGAGGATCAAATGACATCTTTAATGGAGGCTCATTATGCCTCTCAATTTGAAAGTGTGGAAGGAAGCCAAGAAGAGTCCAATTCCGAGGATGAAAGTGAGCTTTACTTTGAGGAATCAAGACTTGAACATCCGCCAACCGACTCCATGAGTGTTTGTGATGCCAAGAAAAATATGGAATTAGAGTCAACCGGGGTGATTGAAAAAATGGTTGAAATTGACTCTATTCCGGGGGAAAAGGAGAATGTCAAAATTCGGGAAAAATTGCAAGTTGGAGGTTTGAAGGCACATTCCAAGAATTTTTCAACATTGGACTTGTGTGGTGATACGTAAGTTGAACTACACGAATCAACAAAGTTTTGTGAGGAGGAAAAACTCATACCATACATCTTACAATTTGAGGAAACAAGAAAGCAAAATGACATTCCTCACATGAGAGCCAAGAAGTGCAAAATGAAGAATTTGAGGCTTGGCTTGATCATCTACTTACCGCCCTCCATCGCCCATGGTCACAAGCTTGATTCCAAGCTAGGTGCCCAGTTCATATCATTAAAGCGGCGAGAAAAGTGGTAAAATTGACTTGCATCATGCCACGACGTTAAATGCGGCGCTTGGTGGGAGGCAACCCATCGTGTTCAAAATTTTTGTCGTTTTTGAAATTTTCTTTTTTAGAATAGCTTAGTATATTGTTTTGCACTAATCTGCCGAGTTTCAGATTTTTCGGAGCTAAGTTGCAAATTTTTTATACCGGGATGCCAAAATAGTGGCTGTCCAGAACTGTCATGCTGAGCCCAGGGATTTCCGCACCTGCGGTCAAGAAATAGGCAGGTGCGCCTTCGCCAGAGCGTCAACCCAAATGCAGGTGCGGGTTATATCGCAGATGCGATTCTTTAACCGCAGAAGCGGGACCGTAGAAGCGGCTAGAGTGTCGCAGGTGCGGAAACTCGTACAACTAAAATCCCAAATCAATTTCCTAAGGTCAGTTTGTGCTATCCCTAAAACATTAAAGAAAAAGAAATGTTGTTTTCTCTCATCCCTCATCTCTCACGCAAGAGTTGATCCTGCACAAAATCGAACAGGTATTTTCTCTTGATTCCTCTCTTTTTCTTCTCTCTTTTTCTCTTTGTTTTCCCTGATTTGTCTTCTTCTTCTCCCCAATCGTCCATGGCAGTTTTTCTTTTTCTTTTTTTATTTTTTTATTTTTACTCTTTCGTTCCCATGACCCCTCTGAATTAGGGTAGAATTAGGGTGAGGTTTGGTTGAGAGTAGATGAATGTGTGTTGGCTTCAATGAAGCAACAATTGTGGGGGAATTATGAGTACCCAATTTGTGAAAAAGGAGCAAAGTTTTAAATGCCCACAAAGTGTTCGATTAATTGTATAAGCGAAAATAGTGTGTTGAGTACCTCAATCTCAGTGTTAATGGAGTTAGAACTCAAATTGGTACACTAATCTAGAAGTCTTGAGTACATATTAGTGACCAACAACAATGCCCCATTTGAAAATGGTGAAAAATTTCTGGGTAGTTGAACCTTGGGACGATAGTCCGCAGGTGCGAGCAGTTTCCACAGGTGCGGCTTCGCACCTGCGAGTCTTTCACCGCAGGTGCGAACTCTGGGTCTCTGGGCATTTTCCGCAGGTGCTCCCTTTTTCCCCGCAGATGCGAAACCGCACCTGCGACTAGAGTTCCGCAGGTGCGGAAACTGGACAGAAATGCTGAAAATAGTAGCTTTGCATCTGGCCCCTCCCGGGCCCGTTCGACTTGGTTCTTTGGCCTAATTGCAGTGTTTTAATATGCTTAACAAGATTCCACTGCTTGACTAACTTCGTTTTGATTTTTTATAGGTACTTTGAGCTAAAAATGGACCCGAACACGAACATAATTGCTCAGGACAATCATGAAATTGAGGAGGATGTTGGGGAAGGATTTGATTATTACTGGTTCATGTCTGCTGACTTTCAACGCCGGTATTATGACAACCTCCTCACCAAGAAATTAATGCTTGAGAAAGGGATCGCTGAGGATAAATTGGCCGAATTGCTCCCGCATTTCTATGGACGATTGCAATCCTCTGGGTGGTCATGCTTCATTCCAACTCCTTGCAAGGCCAATGAGACGTAGGTTCGCGACTTTTACGCAAACCTCAAGCGTACAAACTTCGCCGACCCACAATTCATCATCAGAGGCAAGACAGTAAAGTTCAGGGTGGAAGAATATAATGATGCCCTCGGGATTCCGAACCATCTAATTGAGCCACTACAAGAGAAATATCATTGCGACAATGCGACTTGGATTGTGTCCAAGTTGTATCCTGAGAACGTCATAGAAAAGTGGGCAAGCAAAAGAAGAGGCTTGAAGTCAATTGAATTCACAACTGAGGCTAAGATCTGGCTCTATATCCTTTGCAACAGGGTGTCTCCCTGTGGCAATGCTTCAGACATGCCCTACACCAGAGCCCTGATCCTTGCTTGCCTTCTTGATGGCATCCCAATGAATATGGGCTATATATTCTGAGGGATATGCGGCAGTATTTGCTTGACGATGGCGCATGTTTGATGTTTCCGTCCTTAATCACTGACTTATGCAGGCGGGCAGAGGTAGAGGAGCGCAACACTGATCATTGGGTGCCCGCCGACAAACCCTTCCACCCGTTAAGAGTAACCGGCGAGGGTAGTGCAATAAAAAGCAAGAAGAGGAAGGTCACCCCCACCACTGTTGGATCCGGATCCTCCTCACAGCCTGCTACAACGGAGGTCCCGTTTGGGGAGATGAACTCCCAGTTTGCAATCCTGCGGGACCTAGTGTCCAAGCTCCCCACTGTGCCTTCCCACTCCCAGCCTCAGCCTCCACCTGATTACTGCTCCAGGGGTGAGATGCAGCAGTACTTTGATAATTAGGATAAGATGGCAGCGTCTATTACCCAGCTTGACACCGCCTACACCAGCTTGGCCAAGGCACATGTTGACCTGAAGGAGTCATTTGATAAGGAAAAGGAGAAAAATAAAAAGAAAGGTAAACTCCTGGTCAAAGTGTGGAGAGGAGTCAAGGCGATCTTTAGGTGGGGCAAGCCGAGCAAGAAAATGCTGGTTCCGGATGATGAGGACAGTGAGGACTACTCGTTCATGACGTATGGTGATGATGCCGATGCGGATGATGATGACGAGAGTTCTCAGTAGCACTGACCAGCCTCTTCTCCTGCAGTCTTCTAGTCTGATGCAGACCTCAGGGAGACCCTCAAACTATGATTTTTATTTTGATATTGTGCAGTGGGTACACTGCAATATTTTTAGTTGGGGGTGGCTTTTGCACATTGTATCTATTATGACTTTGCTTATTACTTTGTTTATGACATTGTTTATTTGCCCTTGTCGGGCTTCTTGGTTGTGTATGGATATTATTTGCCCTTGTCGGGCTTCTTGGTTGTGTATGGATATTATGTGCCCTTGCCGGGCTTATTTTGGATTATATCATGTATTTTCTAAGCTTGGTGTGATTAGTCTATTTTTATTTTTATTTTTTTTCTTTTCTTGTATCATTTATTTTCCTTAGTAGTTGCTTTTATTTTAGTTTTTAACTTTTATTAGTAGCTTTGTTCTTTAATTTTTGAGGCTTTCATTTCCTTAATAATACTTCCTTGGGTTTTCTTCATGCTACGGTTCTTTCCCAAGAAATAATTTTGAAGTGAACCGGGTGACTTTTCCCTATGATAGATGGTGTGACAACTTTCTTAAGGGAATTAGTCTTGTTTTGCTAGGAGGAGACTTTTGGATTATTTGGTACTAATGAAATTAGCCTCTTGTATGTGAAACGTGAATTAAGAATACCCCTCCGAATTTCGGTTTTGAATTAAAACAAGTAAGTTACACGGTATAGAATAATTATTATGACAAGTATTTGTCTCTTTTAGTGACTCTTTGCCCACTAGTTTGAGAAATATTGCTCTAGACTCCTATTAGAAAGTGAAATTGATCCGTCTTGATTAATTCATGTGCCATGTGTGTTAGTGTTTGTATAAATAAATCTTGTGTGTACTTCTATCATCTAGAACTTGCCCGGTTGGTCTTTCAATGCTAATAATAAGTATGTTTGGTTGGAGAAATGACCTTAGGCATTCTTTGTGTTATTTGAAAACCCTTTAGCCTTTCACGCCATCATTGTATAGATATTATCACTAGTTACCCCATTTGAGCCTTTAACTTTTTCTTTGGCCACCTCATTACAAACCTTTCCCTTTTGCAAAATAATTCCCTCTTTTGAACCCGTCCCTCATTGAATATTGAGAATGAGGCAAAAAGCCTAAAGTTGGGGGTGTGGTGTCAAAATGGAAATTGGTAAGGTTGTACATTGAGTGTGGGATATATACCTCAAAATATTCACATGAAATTATTCAAGCTCCAAAAGAAAAATAAAAAAAAATGAGAAAGAAAAGAAGAAAAAGAAAAGAAAAAGAGATATTTGTATAAATATAAAATTGGAGACTTGAAGAAAAGTAGAGAGGTATTTAAGGTTGTTCTATGTTGGTAACTAGATGCAAATGAGGCTATGTGGTTTGAAAAGAAACAAAGTGCATCAAGAAAGAAAATGTGAGTAGTGTTCAAGGAGGGTGTAGTCACTTGTATCCTAAATGTTTATCCGACCCTTCCCTAAATCTACATTACAAGCTTAAAAAGTCCTTATGGGATCTCCAACCGAGTGTTCTTGACTAGGCGAAGAATTAAAATAAGAGAAAGCTTGTGGCATGATTTGTTGTAACACTTGAAATTCTTTGTGAGAGTGAGTGTCTTTGTAAATTTGTCCCTTGTGTTGTTCTTGTAGATATGGTGAGTTTGAGACTTTCGTTCTTGTGAGGGAATATGAATTAGGATTGATTGGTGAAATTGATATATCCGGAAATGAGTGAGTTGAGCATATGTAGTGGACCAGTGCTTTTGAGTCATTTCTTGAGGCTTATTCTTGTCGCTTGATTATTTTGAAACTCCCTTGAACTTATTGAAGTTGTTTTTAAATAAGGGAGTTATTCGGGTAAGATGCATACTTGAGCCTAATTATTAATACCAACCAAATCCCTAAGTATAATGCTTAGTTGGAGAATGTGATTTGTAAATGATAGCAATACAACTTGTGCTTGAAATGGTAGAACCTCATTGAGTTGTTAGTTTTGATTTGCTCGAGGAAAAGAAAAAGCTTTAAGTTGGGGGTGTTGATGAGTGGTGATTTTACCACTCAATTTAGTCTCTGTTCGTTAGACTTTCCACCCTTTTTATGATAACATGAGGTCGTTTATAGTGTGTATTATTCAATTTGCAGGAAGATGATGCCATTATGTGATTTTCATTGAATTGAAGTGGAATTGAGCAAAAAGAGTGGAAAAACGTGCAGTAGCCTTCAGTGAATCCGCACCTACGGAGGTTTGGTCGCAGGTGCGACATCGCACCTGCGAATGTTTGAACGCACCTGCATATTTAGCTCAAGTATACATAGGCCGCATCTGCGAAGGCTTTTCCGCACCTGCAGAATCGCAGGTGCGGTATTTTGTCCGCATCTACGGAATATGAGCAAAACACTTTAAAACGCACCTGCGATTGGGTTTCCGCTTCTGCGAAACCGCACCTGCGAGGATTCTTCTACAGGTGCGTTCATCGGGCATCAGATCTGGACAGAATAGTAAAGTCACAATTTCTCAATCCCAAACCCACGTATACCCGACCTAGCAGATATTTTCTGGATCTTTGGCATTGTTAAACATATTTTTGAGTCTTGAAGACTAGAGAGAACAAGTCTTGAAGCTAAGGTTTGCACACACACTTGGGTTTTGAAGATTTCAAGCTTGTGGTTAAGGTTTTCTTACCCATTTATGTTTATTTCTTCATTTCCTTGCTTTGTATTGAATATTTAAGTGTGTAGTATTTATTCCCAACACTTGAATCTTGTTTATGGAAATATTCATATTTAAAGTGTGGATTAAATACCTTGTTGTGCTTATGTATTGAATGATTTTTATTTATTTATAAAGTGAGTTATTGTTTATTTAATTATTCTTGTTCTTTAATGTTTCCAAAAGGATTAGCTAACCCTAGGACTCGCCCATTAACTCCGAATTAATTTTGGAAAAGATAATTGGGGTTGGGAAAGATTAATTAACAAGAACTTGAGGCTTTAACCCTCATTTTATAGATTCTACCTAGGAATAGGATTGAACTACTTGTAGCCATATTCGGGTGTGCTTAATCTCTTAATTGGATTAGGAATAATTCAATTAGGAAGTCTTGTTAGTCTTTGGAAAAAGCTAATTAAGAATTATTATCCATGGATAATTAACATAAACTCGCTCATATTTGTAAAATCATGAAATACATTGGATCGTTACTTGAGTGTAATTCCCGATGCTTTCTAGGTTAGTTTATATTTTTGCATTTAGTTATAAATATTTTCACAATCAAAATCTAAGTGTTTGGCACTGCGCGATAAGTGATAATTCTCTTACATTCCTAATCGCCTTCATATTGTTCTCTGTGGGATTCGACCCCAACCTAGTTGGGTTACTATATTTGACATCGATCGTTTACATTATTTTAAGGTGTAATTTGAGCGTATCAATTCATTTTTCCTGTTGGTGTCCCTTTCTCCGAAATGATTCTTGGCTAGTCACTTAAGAACTCTCGAAGGTGACCCTCGTTGAATAGGCGGACTACCTCCTCTCTTAGTTGCCTGCAATCCTCAGTTTTGTGGCCATGTGTGCCGTGACATATACATATCATATTGGGGTTTCTTTGGGAAGGATCGGTTTGTATGGGCCTGGGCCATCTAGGTACTTTGAATCTTCCAATTGCCGATACAATACCCGATGCGCCGACATTAAAGTTATACTCCGACAATCGAGGTGCCTCTGTGGGATCGACATGCTTATCAAAACCACTTTTTCTTACGAGTCCCCGAGAACTCTGTCCTCGATTACTTCTTTGATCATTTCGAGTGGAATTGCATCCTGGGCCGCCGTTCCTGCAATCTGCGATATATGGCTAATATCAGTCTTTATTCGACTGAGGCTCCCTACTGATGTCCCTCTGATTTCTAGCTGCAGACATGTTCGGATATACTGAACCAGAAGGAGTTCCTAATTGGTCATCCTCGACCCTGATCTTCGATTGGTAACGATTATGTACATCGGCCCAGATCACCGTTGGATATTCAATCAAATTTTGCTTCAGCTAATGTGACACTATCAAACTTCATTCATTCAGCCCCTGAGTGAAAGCTTGAACATCCCAATCATCTGTGACCGGTGGAAACTCCATGCATTCCATTTGAAATCGGGGCACGAACTCCCTCAGCATTTCATTATATCCTTCTGTTTTACTTTAAAAAGGTCTGATTTCCTCGTCGCAACCTTTATGGCCCCAACATGTGCCTTTACGAAAGAGTCCGCTAACATGGAAAATGAGTCAATGGAATTCGGCGGTAGATTGTGGTGCCAAATCATTTTCCCCTTTGATAGAGTCTCTCCGAACTTCTTCAATAAAACAGATTCGATCTCATCATCTTCCAAATCGTTACCTTTGATGGCGCATGTATAGGAGGTGACATGCTCGTTGGGATCAGTGGTCCCGTTGTCCTTAGGTATATCCGGCATACGAAACTTTTTGGGAATGGGATTTGGAGTCGTACTCGGAGGAAACGACTTCTGTATAAATTTCTTCGAATCCATCCCTTTCAAAATTGGCGGTGCCCCCGGTATTTGATCAACTCGGGAGTTGTACGTTTCCACTTTCTTATCATTTGCCTCAATTTTCTTCTCTCCCGACTCAATTCGTTTCGTGAGTTCCTCGAGTATCATCATTATCGCTGGGTCAGTTCCCGATTCACTAACATTCGGTCTTTCTAATACTGGCTCAATTCGGCGGGTCGTTTCGTTTCCGGTTCGACCCCACTCGAAGTTCGATGTTGATTTTGTAGTTTTGCAATAGCAACTTGTTAAGCATGTAGTATTTCGAATATCTCCTCCGCCTTGTGCACCTTGGCCACTAGATCAGCCTTCTCTACGTGTGAACTGACGTCGACTGGGTTGGAAACCAGTGCTCCCCCGAGATCAGCTTGTGGCATCTCGACCCCTGGAGAAATCATCTGTGACTGGTGGCAACACCAAATATGTAAGTACAACAATAACAACTCAAAGTACGGGCACACATATACACGGGGAAACAGATATCACATCATAATGCATGTCCCTCGTCCTCACCTGCACGGAAACACCCTTCGTGCCATGAACTCACTCACAATATTACGCACGACATCACCCTTCGTGCTTTTACTCTCAATAATATGGCACGGCATCACCCTTCGTGCTTTTAATTTCAATAATATGGCACGACATCAACCTTCGTGCTTTTCACTCTTTCGTCACATGATAATGAATGTAAACAATGGCACAACATCACCCTTCGTGCTTTACACTCCTTCCTCACATGATAATGAATATAAACAATGCCACGACATCACCCTTCGTGCTTTACACTCTTTCCTCACATGATAATGAATATAAACCATGGCACGGCATCACCCTTCGTGCTTTACACTCCTTCCTCACATGATAATAAATATAAATAATGGCACGACATCACCCTTTGTGCTTTACACTCTTTTCTCACATGATAATGAATATAAACAATGGCATGGCATCACCCTTCGTGCTTTACACTCCTTCCTCACATGATAATAAATATAAATAATGGCACGACATCACCCTTTGTGCTTTACACTCTTTTCTCACATGATAATGAATATAAACAATGGCATGGCATCACCCTTCGTGCTTTACACTCCTTCCTCACATGATAATGCATATGAAATAGCACGGAATCACCCTTTGTGCTTTACACTCTTTCTCACAAAAATAAATGAAATGATAGCATTCAGACAAGGGAATCAACATCATAAACAATCATAGAAATCATATTGTCCCGACAAGGGAGTCAATAATGGAAAAACAACATCATCAACAACATGAACAATAATAGAAACCATACTGCCCCGGCAAGGGAGTCAGCAATGGAAACAATATAATCAACATCATAAACAATAATAGAACCCATAATGTCCCAGCAAGGGAGTCAACGATGGAAACAATAGCATCCCGACAAGAGAAACAGCTATAACCAATCTCACTTAAACAATTAGCTTCACGGAATAGACTCAGTTTGAGCAATGCTCAGTAATAGGCAACACCAAAGAAATACCATCAACACAGATGATTATCAACTAAACCTAAGTAGCACTTAAGGGAAAATCATATAATTCACAATGTACGACTCACGGGCATGCTTGACACCAACGTATAGATATTCCAATTTCTGCTAAACAATTATAGGGTGAGATTATACTAGTTCAAGTCAAATAGGCAGTTTATGAAGGAAGATAAGGCACAACGGTAGGACGGTAAAGTCTTCATCTAATTCTATTAAGATCAAATAAGAAACAAGGAACATTAAGCAAGTAATTTCTAATTTGAACATGAAGAAATGAAACTAGCAATCAGGAACTCAAATGTAACAATTATAACTTCATACACGGGGAATATAAGGACCTACGAATCCTAAAAAGCCAACCTATTTTCAAATAAGTCCGAGTATGCACTCGTCACCTCGCGTACACGGGCTACAATCAACATAGAAGACACAATCCTAAGGGGTAGTTCCCCCACACAAGGTTAGACAAGATACTTACCTCGAAGACGACAACCCGGTACTCCAAAATGAACTTCTCGGGCGAAAAGACCTCCGGACGGCTCAAAATCAACTAAAGCAACTTCAAAGTACACATAAAACGTATAAGGAACTATTCCGAATAATAAAGTTTCAATCTTTACAAAATTATAAAAATCGATCCAAAAGTTGACCCCCGGGCCCGTACCTTGGAGCCCGTCATATTTTACCAAACCCGACTACCCATTCTATACGAGTTCAACCATACAAAATTTATCTAATTTCGATATCATTTGGTCTTTCAAATCATGATTTTTCAATTTAGAAGTTTTCTTTCAAAACCCACATCCTTCTCAACTAAAAATACCATTTAAATGATAAAATCAAGAACAAATTCATGGAATATATTTAATTCTAATGGAAGAACACTTACCCACTCGATTTGTGTTAAAAACTCTCAAAGAATCGCCAAGAAGCGAGCTCTAGAGGTCAAAATATGATAAAAATGGTGAAACCTCCGATTTTCGATTATATTCTGTCTGCCCAGGTATTTGAGCATTGCGATCCCGGACACAAGGATGCGATCGCATAGAAGAAAAAATGTTATTGGCCAGCTGTGTTGCACGATCGCACATAGATTAATGCGACCACATAAAGGAAAAGGATGTTGGGCCTGGAACTACTCTACGCGGTCGCGAGGGAGGGGTGTGCGATCGCGTTTAAGGAAAAAGCTGGTCTCCGCGATCGCGTACGTAGGATTGCGAACGCATAGAAGAAAAATTGTGCATTTCAAATTGACACTATGCGATCGCATAGAAGGAAGGTACAACAAACAAAACAACAACATTGATTTGAAGGAAGTTGATCCGAACCCCATCCGAAACACACCCGAGGCCCCCGGGACCCCATATAACCACACACACAAGTCATATAACCTCACACGGACTCGCTTGAGGTTTAAAATCACATAAAATAACACCAAAACGATGAATCAAACCAAAAATCAAACTTATGAACTTTCATATCTTCAAATATCAAAACTCGTGTCGAAACTTATCAATTCAACCCGGAATGACGTGAAAATTTGCAGACAAGTCACAAATAACACAATGGAACTACATCCATTCCCGGAATTCCATTCCGAGCCCGATATCAAAATTTTACCTATCGGCCGAAATCGCTGAAATTCCAATTTTCGCCAAATTACCTCAAATCACTCTACGGACCTTCAAAACCAATTCTGGATACGCGTCTAAGTCCAAAATCATCATACAAAGTTGTTGTCATTAACAAAAACTCATTCCGAGGCCGTTTACACAAAAGTCAAACCTCCGATCAACTTCCATCACCTATGCTTCAAAAATTGAAATTTCACTCTCAATTCGACTCCGGGTTATCCGGTAACTGAATCCAACCATGCACGCATGTCGATATACACAATGTGCTGATTTTCGGGACCTCACGCCACCGAAAGAGTTTAATTTCTCAAAACTACCGGTTGGGTCGTTACATTCACGCCACAATTCTCGACCAATCACGGATGTCTCGCTTTTTCCGTTACAAAGTTATCCTGATATTACTCGAAGTCTATCTCTTCTGGTCTCGATTACTATTGATCTCGATTTATAAAGCGGCTTCAATTTCGGACTCAATGTCTCAGCTCTTTGATGCAACGTCTCAGTCTCGATCAAAAAGTGAAATCGAGTAGCCCTGGTTTCTACCGTATACAAACAAAAATTTGTTGTATTGTTTATTAGGAAAGATTAATGCATAATGGTAATTTTTTAGAAGGATAAGGAATTAAGTAAAATATATGTATCTCGATACAAAGTAGTGAATAAATTGAACATCATGATTGTTAAAATATACTACTCCCTATGTTCTTGTTTACTTGTTTGTTTTCCTCCTCGAGAGTCAATTTTGGCTAATCTTTAAAGCTTAAATTGATTAGATTATTTCAATATTTTAAAATTAAAATTTTAATATTTGAATTTTATTTTCCCTGGCTATGGATACATTGACGCACCATATTCAAGGGGAGGTGCCACACACGTTATTTGCAAATGACATTGTATTGATTGGTAAGGTGCAAAACATGTTAACGAAAGGTTAGACGCGTGGTGGTAGACCATGAAATCTAAAGGTTTCAAGTTGAGCAGGACCAAGACAGAATACTTGGAGTTCAAGTTCAGTGTTGAGACCTATGACACAGACGGAGACGTGGGGCTTGATTCACAAGTCATCCCCAAGAGTGGGAATTTCAAGTACCTTGGGTCAGTTATTCGGGAAATTGACGAGGATGTCGCACATTTTATTGGAGCAGCGTGAATGAAATGGAGGCTCACTTCCGATATTTTATGCGATAAAATGTGACACCAAAACTTAAAGGTAAGTTTTGTAGAGCTTTAATTAGACTAACTATGTTGTACGGGGCAGAGTGTTAGCCAGTCAAAAAATTCTTATCATGTTAAAGAAGATGAAGGTTTTAGGAATGTGAATGCTGAGATGGAAGTGCGGGCATACCAAAATGGATAGGATTAGGAAGGAAAATATTCGGGACAAGGTGGTGAGGCTCCCGTAGAGGACAAGACGCGAGAAGCGAGGCTTAGATGATTTGGGCATGTGAAGATGAGAGGCACCAGTGCCCTTGTAAGGAGGTGTGAGAGGTTATGGGGTCTTAGGAGAGGTAGAGGTAGGCCGAATAAGTAATAGAAAGGAGTAATTAGTCAAGACATGGCAATATTTTAACTTACCGAGGACATGACCATTGATAGGAAAGTGTGGAGATCGAGAATTAGGGTAGAAGGTTAGATAGTCCAGTGTGTTCCTTGGCCTACCAATAGTGTTAGTGTTAGTCTTGTATTATCTTAGTCATGGTTTTCTACTAAGTACTATTTGTTGTTTTCTTTGCTTCGGTTTCCTTGTTGGAGAGCTAGTTTTATTGTTTGTTGCTACGACTTCTTTTGTATCTTTCCTCGAGCCAAGGATCTTCCAGAACCAATCATTCTTTACCTTTTCAAGGTAAGAGTAAAGTCTATGTACACACTACTCTTCCTAGATTCCACTTACGTAATTATACTGTGCTTATTATTGTAAAATTTAGATATTCAAAAACTATATGAAAATTATTATAGTTTACAATTTGCTCATATTATATGGTGAAAATACATGTGAAATGTTGATCAAAGTTCATATAGTTTGACTTTCGAGAAGCGAAATGTGACAACTAAATGGAACAGGGGAGTAGTATTCAGTGATACTCTATTATAATTACTTTTCTAGTTTAGAATTTAGATGTACATTAATTGTAAAATATTAATTTTTCTTTTAGTTTAGGAAATATTTTATGATATATGTAGAATATTTATTTTCCTTCTAGTTTAGAACCTACATTAATGGTCGAATATTTATCTTCCTTTTATAGTTTAGGGCCTATAAGAAAAAATAAATAGTGACGTGTTTCAAATCAATACAAGGAGTTTTCTCTCATTCTAAAAAAATATTTTTCTCTCCAATCAAATATAGAAAATATATATATTTCAAAATATTTAAAGAAGTTTAAATATATCACTGATGACAAGTTGAGTTGCTCTGATGGTAAGCACCCTCCACTTCCAACTAAGAGGTTGTGAGTTCGAGTCACCCCAAAAGCAAGGTGTGGGGAGTTCTTGGAGGGAAGGATGCCGAGTTTCTATTGAAAACAACCTCTCTACTATATCATTGATTTTCTTAATATATCTTTAAAGAAGTAGTGGTAAAAATAATAACCCCAATTGGGATTTAATAAATAAATAATAACCCAATGTAGTCGAGTGAATAAGAATCTTAGCGCAATCAGTTCTGAAAATGGGGATTTGATTACAAAATTTCCAAAAACTTCATAGAGTATCCGAGCTAATAAATATCTAGTTAAATTTTTTCCTATTTTATCTTTGTCCTCCATATTCTACTAATGATTATATCCCAAGAAACCATAACTGAAATGAAACACTAAGTCAGAGCTCGTCGCACCGGTGATTTGCGAGCAATTATACATTGATCAGGTTACTCAGTGCGCATCTAAAAAGTAGCGGCTACGGGTTCTCCTAGAATTTTTCCAAAAAGAAACTATGTATAATTAATATATAATCAATGTATACTAGCTAGAGAAATTAAATATTGAATATAAGGAATTTATTTTTTTGATTTCTCACTCAGTATCCAATACCCACATTAGTCGGGCCCCAATATGAGTACCGAATACCAGGTGAGAAATCAAAAAAAGAAATTCCTTATAAATATTGGGATAGAGAGTCCAACCGTAAACAAGAAGGCACAAAAATGGCATTTTCAATTAACAAGCAATTTTTATTGACCATTATAGTTCTACAAGGCATATACGAGGCACATGCAAGTAGCAAATATTCAATCTCTTTGATATGTTCAAAGGCACCAAATCCTTCTTTATGCTTGTTAGCATATAACTCAGATCCGCGTTCTGTGAACGCGGATCTTCACGGTCTATGCCAAATTGCCATAGACTTTTCAGAGAAGAGTGCAAGACAGACGTTGGATTTGGTTAATCAACTCTTGGAAAGTACCAAAGGGGGCTTGGAAACGAGGTTACAAGCGTGCGCGTTCCACTATTTGAACTGCGCAAACTTGTTCAACCAAACTGGGAAAATTTTACAGTCCGGAGATTTTAGAAAGACCGTGGATGGTGGTAATGGAGCGTTGGCGGAAAGTGCTAATTGTGACGCGGCATTTATAGGCTCGCCGCCCAAGGAACCGGTCGAGGTTCGACAGTCTAGCGTGTTAGTGCAACAATTGGGTGCTGTTGCTGTGCTTACTGCTACATTCTTAGACCACTCGAGTGTTTAGATTGTTGCTAAAATTGATGTCTTTTTGTTATTGACAAACCCTACTTTGTTGGTCTGAATTAAAATGTTTCTTATTCTCGAGATTAATCGTGCTCATAATATGGTACTTACGTAAATCGTAGTTAAGCTTGTAATATGATTGTGGATGTAACGACCCAACAAATCGTTTTGAGTTTTATCACTATTAGAAAATAGTCGTTTCGATTACTGAAACAACCGGAAAGTAATCGAGAAATCCAATTTTCCGACTTCATTCCGACTGTTTTAGAGTAGTCGGCAACCAAACTCTATCTCAGAATCTCGTTTGCCAAATTTTCAGAATCACAAAAAAAAAAAAAAAAAAAA
>MDKH01201588.1:0-19383 GCA_005239495.1 Nicotiana undulata | reverse complement strand
TATGTTGTGATATTCCGGGTTCTGGGTAAAGTAACTGTTAATGCCGAGCGGCGTCGACTTTAGCATGATTTATTTCAATTACTATTATTTTACCTGTTTTATCTAAATTTCGCTTAAGTAATAGGCTTACCTAGTCGTCTAGACTAGGTGCCGTCACGAGACCTAGTCGGAGGGAGAATTGGGTCGTGACACGTTCATTGCATTATGTACAATCGGAGTGGTGCAAAAGAAGGAAGGGGATAGCCTCCCATAATTTGTATATACTGTCCCAACCTCAAGCTACCCAAATGTCACAACTCCTTAATCTACAATAAGAGAAACGACACTATCGTTATCGTTTAAGCGTCATAACTATTATGTATCGACCACAACCTATTTTATGATGAAACAGACAACACCTCCCCTATTTATATGACTTCACACAAGTCAAAAAAATCACCTAACAACCCTAACAACATCAATAATAATCATATTGAGCCTCCCAAAACAGTCCACACACAACCTAATCACTTCACACATAAGACGACCACCGTAGTCGTGTCAAACGACCCGAAAATGTTACAACGAACGAACAGCTAACAACCCTAAATATATATGGTGTTTCTCCACACCCTTCCTCCTCCAAAACTCCACAAAACAGTAGTAAAACATGCAGCCCAACAGCAACACAAAACAGTCCGCTACAAGTCAAATAACTCGAACTCACGGCTTCCGATCATCGTCCCGTGAGTTCTAACTATTAGGAAACACATTTATCAACATTACTTTATATTTAAACACTTAAATACAGATATTAGATGTTTCTTAACTATTAAGTAACTTCCAAAACTCTAACTACAAAGAAAACGAAGAGGCGGTATAATGACACTCACGTCGTAGGGATCGTTTTGATGTTATTGCTTCTCGATTTCATGCCCGGGATGATATTATTCTTTGAAACCATAGAAGATACCTTGAGGTTATGTCTATGGGTGTTCTCTTGTCGTTTTATGATGAATAATGAAGAGAAATCCGACCTAATGTTTATATATATCAAGTTTGGAAAAGTCAAAGAGGTGCTAGCTTGGCACCCTAGGATTGGTCCATCTTCCGACGCTTATATCATTTTATCCTGATGTCGTATGAATGAAAAATTAAGAGCGTTGGAAACTACATTCCAATACCTTCAATTTGGTATGTAATATGTCCCAATAAGACCTCATATAATACATGAAATGTATTACTCAAAACGCTTTAGTGATCCACCTACTTGTCACTTATGATGTCTGCTCAATCTCGCAAAATTGCAAATATCTCTCTACTCCTTTGTCATATCTATGAACGGTTTAATGCGTTGGAAACTGAACTCATAGATCTTCCATTTGGTAGGTAGATCATCTCCTAATTCCAAGTATATAGGGAGAAAATCTCACTTACATGTGACCTAATGTTAAGCACATTTTGAGTGTAACTTGTGAAGACCTTTGCCAACTTTTATTCCACCACTTGCTTGACTTCAAAACGTAGAACACAACTATAATACGATAAATATTAACTCATAGAATAACCTCCTTATCATGTAATGAACCATACTCTCACCCTAAAGTACATGTTATAACATTCCAAACTCGTCGACTTTCGACGAAACTTATTTTCTTCAATTGGTTTAGCTTCTAAGCTTTCCAACCCTCTTGGTACTCGTTATTCATGATCTTAAATATTTGTAACCTCCAACGTAACATGATTAACTTACTTTATATTCCATCAAATAGAATCTTATTTCTGAGCTTACATCAATTGACTTACGATGTACTCTCACGTACGAAAACATGGGGTGTAACATATGACTTGGGTTAGGACTGTGGGAGGTGACTCAGAGCCTTTTCCGGTGGTTATGGGGTTACACCAAGTATCTGCGCTGAGCCCGTTCTTATTTTCTCTGGCAATAGACGCACTGACACACCATATCCAAGGAGAGGTGCCATGGTGTATGTTGTTCGCTGATGATATAGTTCTGATTGATGAAATACGAGGTAGCGTTAATGGGAGAATGGAGGTATGGAGGCAGGCCCTGGAGTCTAAAGGTTTCAAGTTAAGTAGGACTAAGACGGAATATGTGGAATGTAAGTTCAGCGACGTGACGAGGGAAGCGGATGTGGAAGTCAGGATTGACTCACAGGTCATCCTCAAGAGAAAAAGTTTTAAGTACTTAGGGTCAATTATCCAGGGAGATGGGGAGATCGAGGGGATGTTACGCACCGTATTAGGGTGGAGTGGATGAAATGGAGGTTAGCGTCTGGAGTCTTGTGTGACCAGAATGTGCCACCTAAACTCAAAGGTAAGTTCTATAGAGCGGTGGTTAGACTGGCCATGTTGTATAAAGATGAGTGTTGGCCAGTCAAAAATTCACATATCCAGAAGATGAAAGTAGCAGAAATGAGGATAAGATTCAGAATGAAGATATTCGGGAGAGGGTGGGCGTGGCTCCCGTGGACGACAAGATGCGGGAAGCGCAGCTTAGATGGTTCAGACACGTGAGGAGGAGAAGCCTAGATGCACCGATTAGGAGGTGTGAGCGGTTGACTTTGGCAGGTACAAGAAAAGGCAGAGGGCGGCCTAAGAAGTATTGGGGCAAGGTGATCAGGTAGGACATGACGTGACTTCAGATTCTTGAGTACATGGCTCTTGATAGGAACATGTGGAGGTCGAGCATTAGGGTGGTAGGCTAGGGGGTAGTTAAGAGTTCTTCCCTATTTGTACCGGGTAGTCTAGTAGAGTTTTGTTTATGTTTGTTAGCGGTCTATGTTGTGTTCACATTATTGTTTCGCATAGTTTTTTATTATTGTCCTTTTACTTATTCGTTGTTGATATTTTCTTTCTAGTATCTTTTTTTGTTACATGCATTTTCTCTTGTTTCTTTTCTGATATTATTGTCTCTCCTGTTGAGCCGAGAGCCTCCCGGAAATAGCGTCTCTACCCTCTTCGGAGTAGGGGTAAGGTTTACCTATACTATACTCTCCCCAGACCCCACTAGTGGAATTTTAATGGATATGTTGTTGTTGTTGTTGTTACTGTTGTTGTTGTTGTTGTTGTTGTTGTTGTTGTTGTTGTTGTTGTTGTTGATTTTAATTAATTTATGGCCCACGGTCTGGCCCAGGGAAAGCCTCGATCAAGCCTCAAAGGCCAACAGGCTGACTTGGGTCAGGCTTATAAGCCTCAGTTTCAAATGGGCTAAAATATTCCAACTCAACCTACCCTAGTAGCAAGCTGTATTGGGCTAGCGTCACGGGCCAAGCCCATTGTGATGACTCTAATGATCATACACAAGTTTTTTGTAAAAATAGCACGTGCTAGCCTATTTTTGGGCTGGTCATTCAATAATAGCCAGCGTTTGTAAAGTCATTGAAAAGTAGCCACTATTTTGCTGCAACACGGAAAGTTCCAGCATAATATACTGGACATCGGTGTACCTGTGTATGAACTTCCATCATATTATGCTAGAACTCTAACACGCGGAAAGTTCCAGCATAATATACTGGAGATTGGAGCACATGTGTATGAATTTCCAGCATATTATGCTGGACCGGTATATTATACTGGAAGTCCAGGATATTATACTGGAACTCCAGTATAATATGTTGGAGTATTTTCCGAATTTTGAACAGTGTGTTTATTCAGATTTATCATTACATAAAAATGACTAAATTTTGATTACTTTTAAAATTGTGGCTATTTTAAATGACCACTTATAAATCTGACTATTTTTAAATGTCTCCCATTTTTCTCTTGTCTTAAAGAGTAATGTATGTAAGTGAAAATACTTTGAAATAAAAAGTATTAGGATCAACTGTCATAATTTAAATCGAATGGTGACCGACACATACAAAAGATAAAATCATTAGGGGTCATTTGGTATATATATATATACGAAAAATAATGATGATATATTATTTTGTATAACTTTTTTTAATGTTTGATTTATATTTGAATCATGTATTACTAATCTTTGTGTAACTCAATATACCAATTTATGCATTAACTTATACTACTAACAACATGGAATTACTAATTCAGGTATAACTTATACATGGATAAAGAACAAAGAGAACAAAATTATCCTTGTCTTTTTCCTATTATAAGCCGATGAAGGTCAAGTATCCAAGGGTATCATTTTAAACTCATCACGTTTAGTTTTAAAAAAACAAATATTCAAAAAATATCTTATATATTCAATTTTAGTGCAATAAACCAAACACCTTACGAAAAATAATACATATATTACTAATCTCTACATAATTAATGAATATATAAGTTATCTTCGTACCAAATGTCCCCTTATTACATAACTTAAATTCCATTTCTGCTAATCTGCATAACATAACTCATGTGAGAATTTACACGTTAATTTATGTATGGTAGAATTCTAGGATAAGAAATATTTATATTAACTAGAGGAATTTTCAGAAATTACTATTGTTTAGTGGTTATTAACTTCATATAGCTATCATATACATAATTACTTCTTATAGCTACTATTCAGTTGTTACGGTGATACAGCTGTACGCGACTGTATTCACATGTATTCACGCCATGTATTCATGAATACAATAACAACAATCACCTTAAAAATAGGTTTGTCTAGCTGTCTAATAACGGAAATAGGATCAATTAGCGTGATACACTCATGATATAACTCAACAAAAATAATTCTAACACGCTTGTGGTAGGCTAGAAACCCATATTTTAGCATAGTTTGCACTCAAATTACTACATTTGACTTGTGTTTGAGCTTGAATGTTAATGTATTGCACTTATTGTGTATTTTGTGGCTTGTAGGAAGTGATTTCGAATTTAAACGATATTCGGAAGCTAAATCGAACAAGTTGGAGGGTTGAAGTCTGAGTAAAGGCCCAAGGGATCAAACCGGGATCGCGTTCGAGGGTCGAGAACCAAGTCTGAATATCAAAAAGTGAGATAACAAAAATTACTCTGAGAAAATTACACTATCGCGTCGCGGACCTCATAGTGCTAGTGAAACTTTTCCTGCAAAGTGAAAAAAACGCAATACATGGGGCGACGCATGGCGCGAATATGCAAAAATATGGCCAGAAGTGACTTTGCAACAAGTTATGGAATTTCCCACAAGCGCACCGCATGGGGCATCACGGTAGCACAAAAATGTTAGAGTGATTTCCTATTTCGGCTAAAAAAGGGTAGTTTCGTCAGGGGATTAATTTGGGACGACTTAAATACACCAGAACACATTTTCGGGATTTTGGATACAATTTCGACCTAAGGAGGCAAATGAGGAGTTGGAAGAACACAAGCACAAGGATTTCATCATTCCGTCCTCACTCAAGATCCGAGTTTGGATTGAATTTATATTTTCATATACTTTAGTTACATTTGTGAAGAACTTCTCCATGTCTATGGAATAGATCCTTTTGGGTTTTAATGGATTTGGTGTATTGATGATTGTTTGTGGATTATAACTCTTTTTATTCATTTGAATCGTTTTTTAAAGATTTAATTGTTGCATCTATATTCACTTGTTCTTGTAATCGAAAGAGATATAACTTGCGATATCGTTGCATTATTATGACGACCCGACAGGTCATTTTGAGTATCTGCACTTCGCTCAGTATTTTGAGGGCTTGAGTATCTCCTTGTTATGTTATGGGACTTGTTGCTATGTTTGGACGTGGTCCCGAGGGGCTCGGGTGAGTTACAGATAGGTTTTGGCTGCGTTGCGCTCGTTTTTCTTATGTTTCGACGTCGTTTCTTTAAGCATAAATGGTACCACATTAAACAAACAAGCTTTGATATCTGTTTTGATTGAAGCATTAGATTCGTATCGTAATTACGGAGCTATAACAAAAAAAATCGTCGAATTTGGACATTGTATGAGGAATTTATGGTCGTTTTACTAAGAATTAGGTTGCTGAATTTTTCAGATTAATTACGAATTTACCATTGACGGCGTATTTAAAAATTTGCACTATTTGAAAATATTAAAACCTACATATATTATTCATTATAAGGTCAAATTGAGTGATTCAAAAGCCTAACTTGACTAGAATGTCACAAGAAATCTATTGGAGGCATAAAAAGTGAGTTTCATGATTGTTTGGCACGAGAAACGAGAAAGAATAACTGGCACAAAAATATATAAAATTAGGATTTATTCGTTCGGTCATATTTTGAGTTGGAGATCTCGGATTTGGGCGATTTTGGAGGCGATTTTTAACATATGGATTGGGGTAAGTGTTCTCTACTCGGTTTTGGTTATACTTCATGAATCCATTTTTATTTTTGGGATTTGATTGATGATTTTAAAGTGAAATTTGGGGGTTTTTTTGCCTAAAGTTTCATAACATGAATTTTTGAGTTTTGAACATCGATTTGGAGCCGGAATTGAGTGAAACTAGTATGGTTAGACTTGTAATTGAATGTGTTGTCAGATTTTTTGAGTTTTATCGGGTTCCAAGGCGTGGGCTCGGGTGTGATTTTTGGCCGGATTTGGGCTTTGATTTAGGATTCGATCTTTATCATTTGGAATTAATTCCTTGGGCTTTATTTGATGTATTTGAGTTGCTTTTGGCTAGTTTTGAGACGTTCGGAGGTCACTAGGCACGTGATGGCATTTTTGGAGCATCGATTGGCTTGCTCGGTATTGTAATTGACTTGTTCGAGGTAAGTGTTTTGCCTAACTTTGTTGAGAAAGTTTTTCCTCCTATTTGCCATTGTTTGCTACATGCGGGGCTCATACATATATGAGGTGACTAGCATATATATATATATGTGTCTGTGTGTGTGTGCCGGGGTTTATCATGCTCGGGGGGTAGATGACGTTGTAATTGTGTTTTGTAGAATTACGTAATTTTCTTGCTTCGTTTGATTTACAGAAATTAAGAACGTAGTATAAAATGTTAGAAACAATGACCTAGCCTAAGATTACTTGATCAAATTTGATAGAATTTTGGGAATACATTGATGTGTCTAGTTTGGTCATCTCTATACGTGATCAGTACTACATTGCTACGACCAATATTTTTTTAGATGATGAACTCTATACCTGTGTTGCTAATAGATTGTGAGATTTGTGTAAGTACTTGAATTATATGGCCCTTGACGGTTCAGTTTTTTTAGATGATGGATTCTATATTGTTATGCCTTTAATATTGTAATGTCATGGCACGAAGGGTGTTTCCTTGCAGGTGAGGATGAGGGACATGCATTATGATGTGATATCTGTTTTCCGTGTATACATTTCTGCCTTTACCTTGAGTTGTCATTGTCGCCATTATATATTTGTGTGATATGTTGTTATTGTCCCGTACTTGACCTCTATCTCACTTGTTGTTGTGTTGTCCATGTATTTTACTTGCTTAACCTGCATATGTCATGCCTATTTCTTGCTTTTATAATTATACTCATGTTGTATCTATTTTGTTGCACCTTAGCGTAAGTCTTCCTCCATGTTATTCATTCATGCCCTTACTTGTTAACTTGTGAAGATCATGTGTTTCCTTCTTGTTTGATATATTTGTAATTAGGCTTCCATCATGCTAGTTAATGGAAATTATAACCCCCTTTTTTTTCTTCTAATTGTGGTCATTACCTCAGTGCTATCATCGTAGTCTGTTACTGATGTTCTTCTGTACATTCTCATTTATTATTACTGCTTGCATATTCCTTTCCTTGTCATTTCTATTTTCAGTATTTCTATCATTTGGTTGGTACGAGTTTAAGCATATATGGTGAGGATGAGTTAAATGCACGAAGGGTTTTTCCGTGCCGTTAGACTTGGTGTCTTGTGTACTTTATCACACTATAAACATATATGAGGTGATTGTTGTGGTTCATGGGCTTTCATTTTAAGGAAAGGGCCGGCTAAGATGTTGGAAACTGTTAAATTGTGATTCTTTCTGATACTCGTTTGTTTCCTGTTGCAGTCGCATGGTGTACTCTATTATATTATCCTATCCTTTGGTTCTATTTCTAGTTTACATTATAGTATTTATTAATGAGTATCTTTTAACTAAAAATCTTGTCACTACTTCGACGGGGTTAGTCAAGATGCTTACCAGTACATGGGGTCGGTTGTACTGATACTGCACTTATGCACACTCTGTGCAGACTATTGGAGCGGAGCTGCTGAAGAAGTTAGGGGCTGGCCCTGAAGATGTTCGTGTATTCTGTATAGAAGTTGCTACTTTTCCTTGGTAGTTTTAGACATTATTAATCTGTTTATGTAGTTTTAAAAAAGAACATGTATTTATTCATACCAGCTTTGTATATTTAAAGTCTTAGAAGCTCATAATTCGTACTACCGGATCTTGGGTAAATTTGTAAAAGTTTCGATAAAACCTAATTTAATGATCGATAGGTTTATTTGGGTGTTTCTTTTATTAATTGGCTTACCTAGCGGGTCAAGTTAGGTGCCATCATGACCTGTAATTTTTGGGTCGTGATGAGTTGGTATTAGAGCACTAGGTTTGTAGGTTCTACGAGTCATGAGCAAGTGTCTAGTAGAGTCCTGCGAATCGGTATAGTGACGTCCATATCTATCTTCGGGGGGCTACAAGGCATTTAGGAAAAATTTCCCTTTCTTCTTTCCTTATCGTGCGGCCTTGTTTCAGCTTGAAACTTACGACTTTGACTCCTCCCAATCGCTCATATGTGATGTTGTACGCTCAGTATCCGCCATGTGCTGACAATCGATGATGCTACAGATGGATTATGATAGGCTATGGATGCTTGATTATCATTGATGTGTTGTCTAGACACAAAAGCGGGTGCAATGTTATATCTTCTAGTCTTTCATTTGTGGTTTGAGGCGGGTTCATATGGCTTATTGATAAGTGCAGGTTTTGGAAGATTGGCTGGTGGTCTGGCTATTGTGATTAAGGTAAGTGCATGTCAATGTGTCGATCTGAGTATAACTAGTGGGCCATCTCCTGCATGATGGGTTTGGATCGTGTGTCTCGTATGAGGGTTCCATTCGTTGGAGTGCATATGTAATAATTTCAGAGCATTTGGGGAAGTGTTTGATCACTGCAACGGTGGGTAATCGCTTGGCAGGGTCTTCGGGGTGTTCTATGATCGGCATGGCATGAGTATTGAAGTATTCAGCTGAATAATTGTGCCGGATTGAGGCATGCTGTGAAGATATGGTACCTTGGGTTGCTGATGGAGTGTTCTATGGCTTCGAGCTAAGTGGCGGAGTATGCTAAAGACGATCAGATTGTAGGGTCATGGGCCGTATTAATTTCCGGACCGGGAAATTTCTTGGTTATTTCTTTGAACGAGCATATGTTGGTGTAGCACCAGTTGCTTGACACGTATTAGCTGTGTATTGAAGATCAGCGTAAGATGGGTGGTTATCAGGAAGGTTCTGACAAGTTCCAGGTCTTATGTAGACTTTAAGAGCTTTTGGATTCGTCTGCGGGTGGGCTTGAAAATGGAAGTGGATGTTTCTGCAGGTACGAGAGCTATAATACTTATGGTTCAAAGTTGACTGTGAGACTTTTGTAGTGTTTCAAAATTAGCCTGTTAAAAGCAATACACCGCGTGGGATTTAATGGTTGCATGTACAAGGTTGCAGTTAGTTTTGAAGGGAAGGATATGAGTTCTTGATGGTATGGACAATCTCTGGTGTTTAAGGTTTTGCTGGCACTATGTGTTTTCACCGGAGCTCCCGTTGGAATGTACATCGTGTTTTGATTTATGGGTGCATTTCCAAAGAATGTAGTATGAGTTACGTATCGGCTATTTGAGTAGAGGGGTTGAGAGTGAGTATGAAAATTTTTGTATTCGTGAGGCTCAGAGGATGTGTGTTCTTGTTGGCAGACTATTCCTTGATTGCGAGTTGTGAAGAAATGTAGAGGATTGAATGATTTGGAAGTTTTATTACATGTTTGGGAACGATCAAAATTTAGGCGGAGATTATCTTTAGCCTAATGGGAATGTGTAATCTGTATCAGACTAGATTTGCTTAGTCTTGCGCAGTTGTTGCCACATGTATATCATCGAGAGAAATGGATGTTATTCACGCCTTGGTTTATGTTATATGTCTCTCTCTTATTCTACGATGGGTTGTGAGGGTTACATGTTTCTTCTCACGGATATTGTGATTCGGTTTAGGCCTAATGGCACTATGGGCGAGGTGGCTTTTGTGATGTTGCTTAGCTTGTTGCACCATAGTTGTGCTTTACTTTCTCAGTATTGTTTGTTCCTAATGATTTTCCCCATAGTTATATTTTGTACACTCTGTTGTGCTTGATGTTGACGCACATGTGATCACTGAGCCTGAATAGTATGGCTCGAAGGGTACCCTACATGGATTGATATGATGGGATCGGGTTGCACGTCGCAACGATACAATGATGAAATGTGGCTCCTTATTTCTATTTCGTGTGTTTTGATTTCACCTTTTTGAGAATAGTTCATAGTAAAATGCTAAATTTCCCTGTTTGTTTAACTTGCTTACTAGTTTTCTTACTGTTATTTTTCATGTTTGAATTATTACTTGCTAGTGTACGAAACCGGGTGGTGAGGGGCTACATATGATTACTGTTGATACTGGTCGGTGTGGCTGCTTGTGTTGGCTGAAATGGGGTTTCTAGATCTGAGATTTGCATTATTGTATTGTGATGAGGAAGGTTTGGAAAAATAACACTGTAGTTTATTGAGGATTTAGACAATGGCCCTGGTGGGGCAAGTGATTTTCTTGGCTTATTGATCAAATGAGTGGTTAAGCGGGTATGCGTGTGTCTTTCATAGCCGATAAGGTGTGAAGGTTTTGAATGAGGTTCTAATCGATATGAGATTTGCTATCGGCGCTGGATTTGCTTTGGGCAGTAATGGTGGTCAGCAGTCCCTACTGTGAGTGTCATGATTTGGTACAACAGTTTCAAACTTATACAGTATGTGGCTGTGGGATTCGGGTCTTGTAGAGAATTTTTGATGATAGAGATTGAGTTCTAAGGTTTAAGAACCAAGGTCGAAATAAGGATCTCTAGTTATGTTGTGTTGGAAGGCTTATGTTGATCAGGGTGACGTGAGATCACCCCAGGTTATGCTTAAGGTTACACCGTGATTTGGTAGCTTTGGAAAGACTCATGGCACATTCGAAGACAAACGTGTGTTTAAGTGGTGGAGAATGTGACGACCCGACATGTCATTTTGAGTATTTGCACTTCACTCAGTATTTTGAGGGCTTGAGTATCTTCGTGTTATGTTATGGGACTTGTTGGTATGTTTGGACATGGTCCCGAGAGGCTCGGGTGAGTTTCAAATAGGTTTGGGTTGCGTTGCGCTCGTTTTTCTTATGTTTTGATGTCGTTTCTTCAAGCATAAATGGTACCACATTAAGCAAACAAGATCCGATTTCTGTTTTGATTGAAGCATTGGATCTGTATCGTAATTACGGAGCCATAACAAAAAAAATCGTTGAATTTTGACATCGTATGAGAAATTTAAAGTCATTTTACTAAGAATTAGATTGCCAAAATTTTCAGATTAATTACGAAATTGCCACTGACGGCGTATATAAAAAATTTCAGTATTTGCAAATATTAAAACCTACATATGTCATTCATTATAAGGTCAAATAGAGTGATTCAAAAGCCTAACTTGACTAGAATGTCACAAGAAATCTATTGGAGGCATATAAAATGAGTTTCGGGATCGTTTGGCACGAGAAACGAGACAGAATAGCTAACAGAAAAATATATAAAACTAGAGTTTGTTCGTCCGGTCATATTTTGAGTTGGGGAAATCGAATTTGGGCGATTTTGGAGGCGATTTTCAACATGTGGATTGGGATAAGCATTCTCTACTAGGTTTTGGTTATATTTCATGAATCCATTTTCGTTTTTGGGATTTTATTGATGATTTCGAAGTGAAATTTGGGGGGTATTGCCTTAAGTTTCATAACATGAATATTTGAGTTTTGAACCGATTTGGAGTCGGAATTGAGTGAAACTAGTATGGTTGGACTCGTAATTGAATGGAAATATTCGCAGTGATTGAGAACTTTGTTTGGAATATTCGTTGAACACTCTCCTCGATATTATACATATACTTTCTGCCTTGCCATTTTATTGATATTTATATGCTTGGTGAGGAAGAGTGTAAAGCACGAAGGGTGATGCCGTGCCATTGTTTATATTCATTATCATGTGAGGAAGAGTGTAAATCATGAAGGGTGTTGTCGTGCCATTGTTTATATTCATTATCATGTGAGAAGAGTGTAAAGCACAACGGGTGATGTCGTGCCATTGTTTATATTCATTATCATGTGAGGAAGAGTGTAAAGCACGAAGAGTGATGTCGTGCCATTGTTGATATCATTATCATGTGAGGAAGAGTGTAAAGCACGAAGGGTGATGCCGTGCCATTGTTTATATTCATTATCATGTGAGGAAGAGTGTAAAGCACGAAGAGTGATGTCGTGCCATTGTTGATATCATTATCATGTGAGGAAGAGTGTAAAGCATGAAGGGTGATGTCGTGCCATTTCATATACGTTATCATGTGTGGAAGAGTGTAAAGCACGAAGGGTGATGCCGTGTCATTTCATATACGTTATCATGTGATGAAGAGTGTAAAGCACGAAGGGTGATGCCGTGCCATTTCATATACGTTATCATGTGAGGAAGAGTGTAAAGCACGAAGGGTGATGCCGTGCCATTTCATATACATTATCATGTGAGGGAAGAGCGTAAAGCACAAGGGTGATGCCGTGACATTTCATTTATATTGTTATGCCTTCAATATTGTAAGGTCATGTCACGAAGGGTGTTTCCGTGCAGGTGAGGATGAGGGACATGCATTATGATGTGATATCTGTTTTCCGTGTATACATTTCCGCCTTTACCTTGAGTTGTCATTGTTGTCATTATATATTTGTGTGATATGTTATTATTGTCCCGTACTTGACCTCTATCTCACTTGTTGTTGTGTTGTCCATGTATTTTACTTGCTTAACCTGCATATGCCATGCCTATTTCCTGCTTTTATAATTATACTCATGTTGTATCTATTCTGTTGCACCTTAGCGTAAGTATTTCTCCATTCTTGTCATTCATGTACTACGTGTTAACTTGTGAAGATCATGTGTTTCCTTCTTGTTTGCTATATTTGTTAATAGGCCTCCATCATGCTAGTTAATAGAAATTAGAACCCTTTTTTCTTTTTTTCTAATTGTGGTCATTACCTCAGTGTTATCTGCGTAGTCTGTTACTGATGTTCTTCTGTACATTCTCGTTTATTATTACTGCTTGAATATTCCTTTCCTTGTCATTTCTATTTTTGGTATTTCTATCATTTGGTTGGTATAGTTTTACGCATATATGGTGAGGATGAGATAAATGCAAGAAGGGTGTTGCCATGCCGTTAGACTTGATGTCTTCTATACTTTATCACACTATGAAAGTATATGAGGTAATTGTTGTAGTTCATGGGCTTTCATTTTAAGGAAAGGGCCGGTTAAGATGTTGGACACTGTTAAATTGTGATTCTTTCTGATACTCGTTTATTTTCTGTTGCAGTCGCGTGGTGTACTCTATTATATTATTCTATCTTTTGGTTATATTGCTAGTTTACATTATAGTGTTTATTAATGAGTATCTTTTAACTAAAAATCTCGTCACTACTTCGATGGGGTTAGTCAAGATACTTACCAGTACATGGGGTCGGTTGTACTGATATTGCGCTTCTGCACACTCTGTGCAGACTATTGGAGTGGAGCTGTTGAAGAAGTTGGGGCCTGACCCTGTAGATGTTCGTGTATTCTGTATAGAAGCTTCCACTTGTCTTTGGTAGTTTTAGACATTATTAATCTGCTCATGTAGTTTTCAAAAAGAACGTGTATTTATTTATACAAGCTGTGTATATTCTAAGTCTTAGAAGCTCATGATTCGTACTATTAGATATTGGGTAAATTTGTAAGAGTTCCGATAAAACCTAATTTAATTTTTTATAAGTTTATTTGGGTTTTTCTTTTATTAATTGACTTACCTAGCGGGTCAAGTTAGGTGCCATTATGTCCTGTAAATTTTGGGTCGTGACAATTATATTATTGGTTGAGTTCATAGATTCTTCTAAGTAATTGAAAGAGTCTATTTGAATCATTGATTAGATATAGTTAGGAGAATCATCTTCCTAAAGACCGATCCACTACGCATTCTTGCATATCATCGCAGTGCTTAAATTGGTTCATCTCGTGAGGTTAAGACTTAATCAAGAGAGAAGTTTTTGTTGAACGTTTGAACTAATTGTCACACCTCCTTTTTCACTACCCCCGGATTGATGAAGGGTAACGAGGGAGTTTTTCCAATTAAAGTGACATTATTCGGTTTTGGGATTTATTATTAGTTTTCAGAGTCGCCACGCGGATTGTTGACGATGTTCCGGGACACCGATTTTATTAAAAATCCCAAACCGAGGAATTTTGACTCCGTTTTGATTGGTCTGCGACCAGAAATCCGAGTAAGGAATTCTGTTAACCCGGGAGAAGGTGTTAGGCATTCCCGAGTTCCGTGGTTCTAGCACAGTATCTTAACTATTATTATTTGGCCTAGATTGTCTGATTGTTTACGTGTTTTGAACCATTGTGCATTTATCCTTTTTAATTTTTAGCCGCTTTTGACGTTTATGGATTTATCTTGAAAACAAGTCACGGGGACGTGCACTTGTCTGCTTTTGGACATATCGCACCACATGAAATGCACCCGCAACTACAACACGTGATTTTAATATAATTTCAAGTTGAAGTCGGGGACATGACGGTTTTAGAATGCCTATTTGAGGCGATATTCGATTATTCTTTATTCTTTCCATTTGAAGGAGTATTTTAGCTTTAAAATCAATTAGGACGTTTATGGATTTATTTTGGACAAGTTACGTTGGCGTACACTTGTTGTTTTTTAGCACATGGCAAACACGTCACATGTAATGCACCCGTGGTTTCTATGTACATTTTATTTATATTTGGAGTTGAGGGACGGGGAGCATGAGTTGCCACTCCCGAGTGTAGATTATGGTTGTTTTGGAATAATATTCAATTCTTTATCAAATTTCAAGCTAAAGGTATGATTTTTACCTAGAAGGTATGTGAAGATTGAAATCGCTAACTTAAAAGACAAGATACTCGGGCTATGGCCATATTTTAGCCCCGATCAATTGTTTATCCCTTTTGGCCAAATCCTAAACTATGGTTGGTTATGAGGAAAATAAAGGCGCATGACTCTATCCAAAACAACGTCAATCAATGAAAGGTTTAATAAGAAGAAACCCCATCAGATTACTAATTCATGACAACAAAAATGAATGGACATATTTAGTTTTCACAGTTCATCACCATGTAATTTTCGAAACTGTTGAAGAAACAAGGAGATGGAGAGAACAGAACAGGGTATATTTTGTCAAAATTATAAATACAATTTTCCCAAAATTGCTTTAGATCAAAGTGGCTACTGAGAAAATTCTTCATTGTTACTTAACAGTTTCACCAAATTTGCATGCCTTTTAAGTCATGATTTCTACGCATTTAATCCTAGTTTTGAGCGTTTCTACATCTACTTAAGGATGTGAAAGGGAAGTGTTTTAAAATCAGTACTTCCTGTTTTTTTTTTTTCCAAAATTGTTGAGCCACAAAGTGTTAGTTTTTTCAGAACTTCAACAAATGTTTGCAGGGATCTAATTTTCACACAAAATGCTTTGGGGGAGTAAGCTCTATACTTATTCATTTGAGAAAAACTTTATCAAAGGCGAAATGAAACAATAGAGCTGAATATGAATAATGTCCAGTCCTTTTTTATAAACATATATATGAAATTAGAACTCAACTAAATACAGTTTTTCTACTCATCATACAAGTTCTAAAAAAAAGACAGGGTAAAAACGAGCTGCTGCTCCTGTGCAAGCCTCAGCAATGTTGTGTGATTCAACCTTTTGTAGTTCAAGCCTGCGTTCTTTAGTTATTTCCAAACAACCAAACAGAATTTATGCATCCTCAGAGGGTGATCTTAACCATGAATGGGCTAGATTCAGTCCCCGTGACGTCAATATTAGCATAAATTTAAGAACTACACATAGTACCTACTGATTGAGCCAAACAGGGATAGCTATTTACTAAATATGTCCATAATGACATATTGAAGCCATATGATTCATCTATCCCTTAAGAAGATATTAATAGACTTAGATCCTAACAATAAACCTGAAGACACACAAGCTCCTCTCCTTGTCACCTCTTCAGCGACTAAAGACTAAATACAAATGAGGAGCAGATTTGTGCATTCTTCCCGAATTGAATATGACCATGAATAGGTCAGTTTCAGCTCCAAGGATGCAAATCCATCAGACCTTAGATCATTCAATAGATTATGGCCTAAATTCATACAATGACTGGACCATTCTTATGCATTTCTTAAGATATGAATCTGACCATTTAATGGGTCTAGATTACTATCTTAATACTTTTTTGTAATGAGAACCTAACTACTCTATGATTGTTTATGCATTATTATAGGGTGAATCTGACCATGAAAAGGGTCAGATTCACTCCCTAACAGCAATCATTTGTAACACTTGATTCATACTTGTGTTATGACTTTGATTTTTAGGCATTTTAGAGGATGAATCAGACCATTCAAGGATTCTGACTCCTCAACTCTAATGCCTTCTTTAATACGTACTTTATACCTTTTAAAGGGTGATTTCCAGCACTCTAAGCTACTTTTTATGCACCATAAAAGGGGTGAATTTGACTATTAAAAGTCAGATTCATCTACCCTAGTGCCAATATTCTAACCTACCTAGAGACTTGCTTGTTGCATCTCTTTATTGGCCAAAGAGACTAAATTGAAAAGCATCTTTTCTGCACTCTTATAGAGAGAATCTAACCATAGAGAAGGTCAGAGTCTATACCATGGTGCAACTTCTTTTCATAGTATAGAACTATAAATATTAACTACATTTATATACACTTAATCTTAAGTAAACAACATATACCGGCAAAGAAATACCAACAACAGGACTGTAACGACCCAGCCGGTCGTTTTGTGTGTTGGGCCTCCGTTCCCGTGAATGACTCTTTCCATAGCGGCTACTCGTGCCTTATGACTTATGTGGGAAGGTAGTTCGAGATTCAGAAGTCATTTGGCCAGTTCAGGAACACTTGGTTCCTGAAGGCTAGCCTATTTGGCTAATTTTGGTTCTGAGCAGCATTTTGAGCAAACGACCTCAGAATCGAGTTCTGACAGCTCCAGCAGCTCCGGATGATGATTTTGGACTTGGGAGTGTGTTCGCCTCGGGTTTCTGATGACCCGGGAGTATTTCGGCACCTGAATCGGAATTCAGGATTTCATGTGATTTAGAATTCAGCCTGGAATTGGACCTTTTGATATCATGGTCCGAATGGAATTCCGGAGCTGGCACTAGTTCGATATTGTCATTTATGACTTGTCCGCAAAATTTGGGGTCATTCCGAGCAGTATAGACTCGTTCGACGTATTGGTGAGCCATTTGAATTTTCTTGAAATCTTAAGTTTGAAACTAAGGGGTTTTGGAGAGTGGTTCCTAGTTTGGGTGATGTTTTCAGTGTTCTGGGAGCTCGAGCGAGTCCGTCATATGATTTGGGATTGGTTGGTGTAATTTGTCGAGGGCTCGAGTGGGCCCAGGGGTCTCCCGGACCCCAAGCGGGGTCAAAAACCAGCAATTTCATAGCTGGTGTGGCTTTTTCTGGTGTGACCGCACCTGCGGTCCATGAGCCGCAGGCGCGAGGCTCGCACCTGCGGAAAATCAATCGCAGGCGCGACTCCTTCCGCAGGAGCGGCCTTTCTTCCGCAAGAGCGGCTCCGCAGGCGCGACGTTCCCCAGGGCCCAGGCCATCGCAGGCGAGACCACTTTTCCGTTGGTGCGTGTCCGCACCTGCGATCCAAAATCCGCAGGCGCGACTTCCCTAGGGCCCAGGCCTTTTCGCAGGTGCGACCTTTTTTTCTGCAGGTGCGAGTTTGCACTTGCGATCCAAGGGTCGCAGGGGCGGAAACTGCTGGGCAGTCCTATAAAAAGCCCCATTTCATGAATTTCTTCCCAAACACAATTTTTCCTCCATTGTTGCACACCCCAAGAGCTCCAGAGCAGTGATTTCGGCCTAACGTAGTTGCAAGAATTTTTTTTTTTCGAGAAAAGGTCCCCTCCTTCAATATCATGATTGGGTCGACCAGGCTATTCTATCTATTTGTGCATCAAGTTCGAAGAAGATCTCAATTTATAATGAAGAAATGATAGTAGCTCTATGTTTTATAGGCTTTATCATATTCAGTCGGAAGAGTTTAGGTAATACTTTCAAAGTGACTCTCGACGGGAGAATCCAGGCTATTCAGGAAGAATCGCAGCAATTCCCCAATCCTAACGAAGTAGTTCCTCCGGAATCCAACCTTACAAGACTTAGACAGCTTCGAGAAGACTCCCTGCCTTAGGAGCTATTTCAAATGAGACAGGAATGAAAGCAAGGCCGAGCGAAGCAGCTAGAAGTACTCGCTTCACGCCCTTGAATTATTATTCACGAATGAATTGGGAAAGCCAACAGAAAGATTCGATTCTGACTCAGGTAAGTGATTCTTTGGCTTCCCACATGTTCGTTACTTCAATTCTTGAAGAATTCCACTTCCATAATCCATGAGAATTCATAAGAAATGTTGGGAAAAATAGAGGGTTTTGAGAAAAATTGAATTTCTGATTTTTGGGCCATTATAGGATGATTAATTGAGTTAATCTTGATCCTTAGGCGACGTATAGCACATTTCTTCGAGAATCGTAATTTTTTGGACGCCGAGGCTCGGAGTTGAATATTCCAAGTACGTCAAGAATATGTTTTAAGGATAATCTTTGACAAATCCTCCTCGATTCCACCTAGATTGATATAATTATGTGTTTTTGGCTAGTTGCGAGCCATCGAAGGTAAATCGGAGGATTTGTGCGTCTTGTTGATTGGTCCGTTGACCGGAGGAGTACTTGTCCAGGTGAGTCTCCTTTCCAAACTTTGTAAGGGGGAAATGTCCCCTAGGCTCCTTGTTGTTAATTGTGATTGTTGAGGGGGCTGCGTACGTACCACGTGACGAGAGTCCGTACGTGGCATCTATACTGTATGTTGGGTAGCCGTAGGACCCACGAGGATGTTCTAGTTGTTTGTTTGATATTATCTGATGCTTTGTACAAGTTATTTGCCGGTATATGATGAAATTGAGCTATGATAGCTTTGAATTAAATGTACGTATTATCCAAGTAAGAATTATGAATTTCATCAATTGATTAATTGTGTTACTTCTAATGTAACTGGTAAAGAGAACGGAGTAAATGAGATAAATCTAAATCCTGAGCTATTGAGCGAAA